>SJYA01004353.1:0-34865 GCA_006410615.1 Neotragus moschatus
AGACCCAGCATCCCGCCCCGCCCAGCCCGCCCGTCCCGGGACCCACGAACCCCGGTCGGTGCGGGGAGGGCGCCGCTCACCTCCTGCTCAGGCAGGTTCTCCGCGATCTCGCCTTCGTCGACTGCCTCCCCGCGCTCCTCCTTCTCCCTCTTGATCTTCTGGATCCGCTCCCGTTTCACATTCCCCGCGCTCACCAGCACGCTCTTCAAGGCTCGGAGACCAAAGTCATAGTGGCTCTGGGAAGAGAGCTGCTCATCACACAGTCTGAAAGAGAAAGGGCTTCCTTGAGAACGGTACCCGCTGAGCCCCAAGCAGCGTCAAATGTCAAGAAACAGGAACGGACACGTGGAAAGAAATGTAATTACACAGGCCGCATTCAAGTGGCGCAGTTAACACGTGCCAGAAACACGACAAGGAACGATGCTCAGCAACTCACTTGAAAAAAGGGACGATCTTGTTGGCAAGGACCTCGGCCGTGCGGAAGCCCTGGGAGTACAGCATGACCTGGGCGATGAGCTGCCGGTCGGGCTTGGTCATGGCCAAGCTCCGGAACAGCTTCTTCAAGTTGTCTGGGAGGTTCGACCGGCCCGCGTAGCCGGGGTTCATGGTGATGAAGATGGCCATGTCTGGGCTCACCTTCACTTGTTTGTTCAGCAGCTCACAGGTAATGGGGGCAGAGGCTGAAATTCAGATGACGGTGTTAAGGCTTGTGATGGTCAGAAAACCACCGTAAAATCTGAAAGCGCAAACCCAGCGCCCTGCCAGCCCAGGACCCCACGGGAGCTGTGGCCTGGCCTTTCTGCGGGCTCTCAGCAGCACAACGCCACCTGCCCAGGGAGACCCATTTCCACACTCCCTGCCCACGTAAGAGCCACTCAGATGTGGCACGGATCAAGGCAACGGAGCAGTGACTACCCTTCAGTTCAGTCGCTCAGTCGTGTCCGACTCCCTGCGACCCCATGAATCGCAGCACGCCAGGCCTCCCTGTCCATCAACTCCCAGAGTTCACTCAAACTCACATCCAACGAGTCAGTGATGCCATTCAGCCATCGCATCCTCTGTCGTCCCCTTCTCCTCCTGCCCCCAATCCCTCCCAGCATCAGAGTCTTTTCCAATGAGTCAGCTCTTCGAATGAGGTGGCCAAGGTATCTGTGCGTTGTTACTGAGCATCACAAGGCCAATATGGGAACAGGAGTATAGTCTGAGAGCGGCGGCAGCAGCAATGCTGGTCACGCTGTGATGAACTGACTGGCTAAGACCATGGACACAGCCCTTTCCTCAGGCCACTAAAATCTAACCCACACACAAACAAAACGCCACAAAACTATCCCCCAACTCTCGACACTTAGGGTCAGGTTTCCTTCGTAAGCGAGTGTGGAGTTCACAGGCACTCATTTCTCTGACACTCCTCTCGTTTTATTTGGGTCTGATAAGATGAGCTACTATTACTATGGACTAAAAGGGAAAATTAACGGGTAAACTACCCATCGTGGATGTATGTAACTCCTCCAGCTCAAGAGTCTAGGCTCTGTGTGGAACTAGCTCCCAGGGACCCCCAGAGACATGGGAGGCCTGGCTCTGCGGGGCTATAGGGAGGAGCCCGGGGCCTCCGTCTGCAGAGGAAGCACGGCCCACCCTGCTGGCTGCCATGGGGCGAGGCAGGCAGTGCCATCCTGGGGCCCACCCACGTCTTCCATCAGGACGCACCATCCCGCCTGCAACCCCGGGTCTGGGAGCTACACGAAATCCTCGCTCATTTCTAAGCCACAGCAGGGTAACTGTAAGCAAGAAGGCAAGCCTCACTCTTCTCGAAGCTGGGGTTGGAGTGCTCGCGCAGCGCCTCCTGGATGCACTGCACTTGCTGGGAAACGGCCGACAGCATCCGCTCCTCCAGGCGGTTGAACTCGTCAAAGCAGCCCCAGGCCCCCACCTGGCAGAGCCCCACGAAGATGCGCCCCATCGCCTGAAACGAGAACAAGGGAGCTAGAAGACGGCCCCGGTGCTGGCCGTACAGGGTTCCGATCCTGGCTCGGGTGACTGGTCCAACCCGGGCAAATCACATCCTGAAACCCGTCTGCTCATCTTTGAGACACGAATAATGCCACCTTCCTCCCAGAGGAGTGCAAGGGGGTGGAACGGGCTGTGAAGAACCAGCTTCACCGGTGAGGCAAGGAGCCCAGCCCTACATGTAGCAAGTACTCCACACACAGATGAACAGACGTATTATTTTCCCTCTTGTGCAAAAACTTCCAGTGATAGAGCTAACACTTTTTGTTTAAAAAAAACCTTCGCTATTTGTTTTTCCTAAACACAGACACCAGAAAGATATGTTACCCTGAAGAGTTAAGCTGAAGATGTGAGGCTCAAGTTGGCGTCACGCACCGGCTGGCCCCTCAAACAGCTCCAGTAACCCCAAAGGAGAGCGCTGTGTGCACAGCTCACGCACGGCCCACAGAGGCGTGGGCCTGCACTCCCCACCCGGCCCCCTGCTCTAGGCGGCTCCCTCGGAGCCTCTCACCTGGAAATCAAAGGTTTCATCACAGTTGAAGACTAAAACAAAGCGGCCCAGCTGGTGGCCAAGGGCCTTGACAGACTCGGTCTTCCCAGTCCCCGCAGGCCCTGTTATTTGAAGAAAAGAAATTGAGAACTCAAATGAGAACAGGTCTTCAGCTTTACGAACCGTAAAAAGCAATTCTTTAAAAAAAAAAAAAAAAAAATCAAAGTACATTTCACCCTCCGTCTCTAAGCAAATTCCACTGGGTCCCACTGTCAGCCCTCCATATCCACAGGTTCCACATCCTGGATTCAACCAACCTCAGAAGGAAGCTTCAATTCACGGCTGGTTCAGTCTGAGGATGTGAATCCTGTGAACACAGAAGGCTGACTGCCTATCTATTAAAAAATCTGTGTCTAAGTGGACCCTCGCAGTTCAAACCAGTGCTGCTCAAGAGTCAACTACAAATGTAGTAACTGATGTAAAGATTTAAAGTTTAAGAATGTACTAGCCACACAGTTAAAAAATACATTTAGATCACTTGCTTAATCCCCGAGAAGTAGGTTCACCCCCTGACGTCACCTGACCAGGTGTGTGGAGGCACTCACCGAACGGGGACCCCCCGAGCCTGGCCTCCAAGGCCTGCGTCATCGTCAAATAGCAGCGGTCGGTGAGGGGGGTCTGGACCAGCTTGTCCTGAACACCCAGGTATTCGAAGCCATAGTTAAACTTGGCATTCGCCATCTGAATCGACAGCTGCTGCAACACGTCGGTCTGCTTCGGGTCAAAGTAGAACCGCATCTGGCTGAGCCACTCGAAAGACTTGGCGTTGTCGACCTTGCTCTTGATCAGGGACCTGGTGACGTCTCTCTGGTGAACCAGCTCTGTGATCTGCAGACAGATTCACTTTAGGAGTTCATCCTAACGTACACTCCCTGAACTGAAGTACACAAGTGCCTCTTCTGGGAGTGTGCATTACTTAGGAAACTTTGAAATTGAGATCCTAGGTCCAATTATGATGTAAATAAATGTTCCAAAACATAAATTTACTTTTAAAAACAACAGAACTGGTAGTCACACGACGGAATTACATAGAATAAAGAACTGCAACAAAGACAGAGAATGACAAAAACACCTTAAGTAGAAACCCTGCAACTCACATAAAACATGATGGGAGAAGAGCTGCCTAACAGACCTAACAGTGTCTGTCTGCCACACACAACCTCAGAAGCCCAGCAGCAAAAGGGCAAGGCTCAGAGACACACCTCCGGAGGCGGAGCTCTGGGAAGGTGGGGTGAGAGCATGAAGACCCCAAGGGCTGAGCGTCAGCCTTTGTACTGTGAGGTCACCCTTTGTACCAGGTCATGCGTGTGGCTCCTGTCCCCCAAGGTTGCCCTTCAACAGGAAGAGAGAGCCAAGGACTACCCAGCGCTTCTCAACAGGCCATTGAGTTGCTTCCCTCCCAGACACCAATGAGGATATTTCTCCAGCGTGAGTTCTTTTAGCTGCTCAAAGGGAAGGCAGGGGAGCCTGACCAGCAGGAGGAGGACTCACCAAGTGCTCCAGCTTGCGCCTGCGGAGCGGGGGCTGCTCCATGAGGACCGAGTCGGCCAGCACGTTGAGGGTGACCTCCACGTTGCTCAGCACTGAGTGCAGGGGGGCCGCGTCACCGCTCCCGCCCATGCTGCTCAGCGCCGTCTCCACGTTCTCAGACCAGGCAATCTGGGCTGACAGGACCACCAGCTGGGCCTGGGAGGTGCAGCACACAGGAGACCCGAAAGAGTGGTTTTAAAGATCAGCCAGTGGCCCCACCTGCAGACCGCCGCCCTTTCACTGGACAGTACCTGGTATTTGTCAATCCAGGTGATGTAGGTATTTGGGTCAATTGATGTTGCTTTACCGAAGATCTCGACTTCGGTAACGGACTCGGCGAGGAGTTTGGCCAGCGTGACCCGCATCTCCTTCTCCACCAGCGTGAGCCACTCGTTGATTTTGGGATGTTCGGTGATTGACACGGGAGTTTTAAACATAACCTGAAATAAAGAAAACCTAAGAATTAAGGTGTGTGGAAGACAGGAGAGAAGTCTTCTGAGTTACGATCATAAACCTAACTACCTCCTCTCCTTCCCGGGACGAGATGCCCAGGACGACGGAGTTGTCTTCATTGAGGATGATGCTCGAGACGCCAGCGAACATTTTCTTGAAGTGTTTCTGTAACTTAGCTACATTCTTACTGTTTCCAATGATTTCAAGCAGATCTTCGTCACCCACAAAATAGAATCTAAAATCGAAACAGCATTTAAGTTGCTAAAACGTGACACATAACACAAATACGGTGCATCAAACAGTAACAAAGTGGACGTGGACTGTGTGGGCCATCTCCAGCCTGAATGCAGAGTACATCCAGGCCTTCTCCAGCCCTTAGCTAAAGAGACTCACTCACCTAGTAAGACACTGCAAAGAAATGCAATGCATTTCATACAATTTACCTCACTTCATCAATTTTTAAAAAGACCTGCTCAATTTATAAGTAAACTATTCAGCGGGCTTCCCTGGTGGCTCAGACCGTAAAGAGTCTGCCTGTAGTGCGGGAGACCTGGGTTCGATCCCTGGGTTGGGAAGATCTCCTGGAGGAGGGCATTGTCAACCCACTCCAGTATTCTTGCCTAGAGAATCCTCATGGACAGAGGAGCCTGGTAGGCTACAGTCCATGGGGTCACAAAGAGTCAGACACAACTGAGCGACTTTCACTCACTCAAACTATTCAGAAAGAAAGAAAAAAAAAAAAAGCCACTTAGAAAATAAAGGGGCTTCTCTGTGGCTCAGACAGTAAAGCGTCTGCCTGCAATGCAGGAGACCCGGGTTCGATTCCTGGGTTGGGAAGATCCCCTGGAGAAGGAAATGGCAATCCACTCCAGCACTCTTGCCTGGAAAATCCCATGGACGGAGGAGCCTGATAGGCTACAGTCCATGCGGTTGCTAAGAGTCGGACACAACTGAGCGACTTCACTTTCACTTAGGAAATAAAATCATCAGAATGAGCTTTTTAAGAGAGGCAAGCTGCCTGGGAGGGTGAATGATAGTTTAAATGGAGCTTAGTATACACATCCACGGTAGAAAATTAAGAGGAATCAGTCAATGAAAGGGAAACTGTATTCATTAAATGGATTACTGGCAACAAAACTCTTGATGTCAGAGTGAGCAACACACAGGCTTGGAGGGAAGAAAGCACAGAGCTGGGCCTCCCCTCAGTCCGCGCCCGAGACGCCCCCACCTGGGGAAAGACGAGCGCTCTCTCTCCAGGTACTCTCCCAGGGCCTTCTGGATCTTTCCCAGCAGGTCTGCCAACCTCTCCAGAGACCTCTGCACCCCCTGGATGTTCAGAACGTCCATCACCAGGGGAGACTTGGATACTTTCTTCATTAGAGCCAAGAACTCCGTGCTGATGCTACAGATCAAATTAGAAGCGAGGTCACTGTCAGCCTGCACGCAGAGTTCCCAGCCGAGCCCAGCCTTCCGACCCCCACCCGCTGGAGCCCGCACCTCTGGAACCGCTGGGTCTCCACCGGCAGCAGGTGCTTGATGTCCGCACTGCCCGTGAAGATGCCCTCCAGGTAGACCCAGCGCCTCTGCACGTCGATCCACACGTCGAAGAGGGCCATGATGCGGTTCAGTTTGTCTTCCCAGCTCAGGGCGTCCTCCTCAAACACCTAGCGGATGAAGCAGGGCAGAGGTCAACTGCTACCCTCTCCCCTCTCAGATATGCCAGAACTTACCCCCAAATGCAGACAAACATCCTATCAAGTTACGCGACTCTACATTTTCCAAAAGCAAGTCCCTGGTAACTGTGAGCCTGGCCGTTTTTACTTTTAAATACTTATTAATTTATTTTGGCCATGCAGCACTTGGGGTCTTGGTTCCCTGACCAGGGATTAAACCCGTGCTCCCCACAGTGGAAGCCTGGAGTCTTGACCACTGGACCGCCGGGGACGTCCCCCCTGAGGCTGCGGGCGTTACAGCGGCTGTGCGGGAGGGAAGACCCGCCGCCTACCTTGTAATAGGGAGAGGGCCTTATGGCACTGCACGGGAGGGAAGCCCCGCAGCGTACCTAGTAATAGGGAGAGGGCCTTACGGCGGCTATGCAGGAGGGAATCCCCCCGGCGTACCTTGTAATAGGGAGAGGGCCTTATGGTGGCTGTGCGGGAGGGAAGCCCCGCGGCGTACCTTGTAATACGGAGAGGGCCTTATGGCGGCTGCGCAGGAGGGAAGCGTACCTTGTAATAGGGAGAGAGCTTCATGGCGGACACACTGTTGATGTGCTCTTTGACCTTGTTGAAGAGGTCATCCCAGCCGCGGATCAGGCGACACTTGTTCTGATAGTTAACCAAGTCCAACTCGTAAGTGTTCCACACTTCTCGTATCTGAATGGAAACCAGAGAGGCAGGTCCTCCATGTGTGGGCGTTCGCCAGCCACAAGAGTGACCGAGTGAGCTAATGTTACGGGGACGAGACGGACCGCAGCTGAGGCTCCGTCTCCACACAGCTCAGGTGTGCGTCACAGCCCGACACGCACCTGCTTCAGAAACTCCTCCAGAGCCATCTCCCCCTGCGCCACCAGCAGCACGTCCTTGACAACGGCTTCGTTCTTCTGCAAGTCCACGTCCCAGATTTGGCCGAGGGTCAGCTCAGACACGACCCAGTTCACGTGAAGCCGCTTCATCAGCTGCTTCCAGTGGCGGTCCTTAAGCGCTTCGGACTTGAGCTCGATCACCAGCATGTTTATCTGTGGAGAGAGGGAGCTGAGTCACCCATGCGGCGTGCTTCCGGCTGACCTCCCAGCCGGCAGCTCTGGGTCACCCACCTTCAGGTAGCCTTTCAGGAGCCTCTGCACAAACTCGTAGGACGCGTACTGCCGCAATCGGGCAGGGAAGTTTTTCAGCTGGTTCAGGAGGCCATCTAAATTCTGTCGAAGCTGTCAAGAGAACCCAAGGTGGTATTCAGTTTGCCAATGTTCCTTTAAAGGGTGAAACATTTAAAAACTAGCCTTACAAGAAATTTTAGATAAATGACTGGGAAGGGACTTCTTGTGAACTCACAGTACAGCTCCCAGCTTGCCACGTTCCTAAGTAAAGTCTCCCACTATCAACATGCAAAGAGCAACGCGGTATCTGTTTTAGTGACGCATACCTTTCGAGGCTGCACGGAAACCCACGGCTGCTCCTTCATCTGGTCAATCTGCTCCCAGACCTTAGAAAGCTCTGACCAAACGCCTTTGAGGTCCTGTAACTCTTCTAAGGCCACCTGCGATCAAGGACAGCAGAGCAGTTATACTCTGGAAGAGGAGCCACCTTGGACTCTGCCAGGGCCTTTGGGACAGCCGGGCTGGAGGTGAGGTCGGTACGAGGTGCCCGAACTCACCCGCCTGTGGGAGCAGCTCGTACCTGGACGCGCTCTTCGCTGCCGCTGAGAAGCCCCGTGTCGGTCAGTTCCAGGGCCTCCTTGGCCTTCGCGCACTTCTCACGGTCATCTTTCAGTCTGCCGAACTTCCCTTCATATATGGTGAGAGCCTGAAGCGCCTCCTCTGGACGCAGGTTTCCCTGAAGCAGTCAAGGCCAGCGAGTCAGAGCCAGGTCTCCAGACAGAGGGGCCTGGCTCTGAGGCGCTGGAGGGGACTCTGCACTTCCTCGAGTGTGTCTGTGTGTAAACGTTCACAAGTGCACGCTGCTGATGCGTGCCCATCACTTTCAGACCTGACCTGGGCAAGGGGAGCACCCGTAGAGTCAGGCGTCCCCTCGCAGAGTGCCGGGGAGACACTGACCCGGGCCAGGAGCAGGACAGCTCTGCCAGGCACGCCCTCCCCGAGGGCACGGCCGTGGTATTGGTGACGAGGGAAGGTGAGGAAGAAAGCACCATTCTCACTGGAGGCGGCTCGACTTCTGCACTGACACGACTCACCACTCTTTCCACTTTAATAACCTTTGAGAATGACTATACGAAGTACCGATTCAAGTTTTCTTTTTCTTTTTTGCCACGCTGTGTCCTGTGGGACCTCAGTTCCCTGATCAGAGGGTGAACCCGGGCCCTCAGGAGTGAGAGCATTGAGTCCTAACCGCTGGACCCCCAGGGAACTCCCTCAAAGAGAGTTCTAACTAAACACGTCACCCGTGAGGCGAGGCGATCAAAGACACCCACGCTGAGGTGCTGCACTCTTGCTTACTGATCAGCCCTCACTCTCCCGCACAACTCGGCAGCCCTGGCATCAGCGAAGCACAGCCTGCTTCATCCCAGGGCCCCTTGGCCCAACCAGACACAAAGCGGGATCTTAGGCCAGCAGTATGGACCAGCTGAGGGCAGGACGGAGGCTGACCCAGCAGACGTGTGTGTGTGCCAAGTCGGGGGGTCGGGGGAAAGGAGGTGGGAGGAGCCCGATTGGTCCCCAGGCTTTGCGTGGAGAACCGCAGCCCCGCCCACAAAACCAGACCAGCATCTAGGATGCACTCACATTCTTCTCCTGCGGGGGTCACACGTGTGTCTCTGTGTGAATCCCACCTGGAGAACCAGGCGGGCCGTGACCTAGATGGCTGAGCCCCGTCCTGCCTGTCTGCACGCCCCTCGGCACGCCTGCCTGCCCGCACCGGTCTCCACACACCAGACTCCCAGCAGAGCAGTGAGGCCCCAACACCCTCCCCCAGCACACGTCTCCATCTGACTTGAAGTGCGTGTCCTTCCAGTTCCCTTCTCACCCTTTGTCTCCTGCGGGAGCATGTCCCCCTGGGGGTAGGCTCCTTTCTGGTCACCACTGTGTTCCTGCTGCCCAGAACACGGCTGGTGCTCAGTACAAACTCGAGTGAATGCAGAGGCCTGGCTGCGGCAGTCTCTGGGCGCGGAGAGGCTTAGCCTCTGCGCCGACAGTGGCACAGCCAGGACGGCCCCAGCGCAGGCCGGGCAGCGGTGCCGGGGTCCGCCTGGCCCGAGCCCACAACACCGACCAGTCTAACGCCCAACTGCAACTAAGAGAGTGACTTACGAGTGGAGAAAGGCTTTAGAAGCATTCCCTGACTTAAGTGACTGTCGCGAGGGGTCTGGCTGAAAAGAGGTCTACCTAAGCGGACTTTCACAGTTTCACATCCACTCTCTGCAAGGATGGCTCCCTTAATTACAGGGAAGGCAGCGCCTTCACCCTGGAAAGCGCAGCCGCGGCCGGGCGCCTCAGTCTGAAAGTGGGGACACAAGGACACTGCTGGCGTGGGGAGAGTGCGGGGCGCGCCGGGGCTCACCGTGACGGGCTTGGTCTTCTCCCAGTCGGTCAGCAGGTCAGTGGTGCGGCTCTCCACGGCCCGGTCCTCCTGCACGATCTTCATCTGCAGGTTGGCCACCTGCTGCTGGATGGCGGAGTCCTTCCGCCTCATGATGTCGTTGAAGGCCCCCCACTCCCCTTCGATGTTGTCGATGTAGAGCCAGGACGGCGGGAACTGGAACCTCTGCTTCTCCAGCAGCCGCTGGCCGTTGCGGTAGAGCTGGAGAGGGAACAAACACACGGGCCTTTTTCTTCTAGAGCGGTAACAGGAACTACGGTCAGACTCCACCAAGGAGAAGACACCCGTGGGGACAGAATGCACCTGCTCTCCTCCAGGAACCTCCCCTCCCCATAGCGCCGCGCCCCAGGGCAGCAGGTCGCTGGGGGGCACAGCTGGACCAGCCCCAGGACTGCCCTGGCCACACTCAGGAGGCCCTGAGCAGGGCCCGAGCGCCCTGCAACTGGGCTTCACACCCTAGGTCCAAACTATGAGAAGGGAATTCAAGTTTGAGAACTTGAAGATTAACAACTAAACTAGAAGATTTAAAAAGACGAGAACCTGTGGTTCTCAAATCCTGAAGTGCCTGAAGATCACCCGCAGAGCCGCCCAGGACACTGGCGTCCACCTTTACGGGGACGCTGGGGGTACGACAGACACCCCGTGCACTCCCAGGACACAGTGAGGGACAGAGCTCACCTCGACTTGCTTCTCAAACTGCTTGATCTTCCGTTTCAGGGACTGCACGTAGGTGATGAAGGTCACTGCGTCGGAGGTGCTGGCCGTGTCCACCGAGTGCTGCTCCAGCTCCTGGCGGGACTGTGGGCAGAGGGCATGGCATCAGTCGGGGAGCCGCGGGGGCTGGCGGGCCTGCTGCCCTGCTAGGGTCTCGCCTCCTCACCTTGGAGATCTGGGAGTGGAACTCTGTCATGTTGGAGCCGAGCATCTGCCCAAATTTGCTGAGCACCTCCTTGTGCCAGGAGTCGTACTTCAGGTTCACCTTCGACTGGACCTGCAGGAGGAGGAGTGTTCACACCGCAGCTTCCCTGCGGTCAGACGCCGCCCTCACAGCGCGCCTTCCAGGCAGCCGGCTGGGCTCACCTTGCCGTAATCTATGACCACCGGCCCAAACTCTTTCTTGGTCTCTGCGTTGTCGAAGGTCCCCCGGGCCTTCCTTATCTGGACCAGCAGAGCCTGCCACTTGCTGAGGTCTTCCCCAAGTCGGTTATAGATGTTCTCGGCTTGCATGTCCCACAGGCACTGATACTGAAGCCAGACCTGCAAACGGGACACAGCCACCCACGGCAGCTCGACTTCTCGTTCTGTGAAACGTTAATACGCGCAGTCGTGTTCTGCTAAAAAGGTGTGTGTCCCTCCACCGCTGTTAGGAAAAAACTCTCATTTCTAACACTCAGTCTCCCAACCAAAAGAGAGTAAAATTTCCTGTTCTCCAAAACAATTACTATCCCAGAAGGTTCATTCTACCACTCACTCCCTGCTTTCAAATAGCAAATATTACCTCATAAATCGCATTACGTTAAGACTTAGCTCCACACTCATTCAAGCTCACACTTGCGTCTAGGACAGATCACACGCGCACTGGAATGAGAGGAGCGCCTCACCTTGACGTACTGCTCGACCTCAGAGACGATGCCCATGACTGCAGAGTAGGACTCCTCCAGGGCCACGGGGCCGTCTGGCATCCGCGTCAGAGCGTTCCGGTAGAACTTCTCTTCTTCCGTCAGTTCATAGTGGACGCCCACCTAACGGGACAAAGGCGGCAATGAATGCAGGTAGTGCGTACAGAAATGTGAACCTCAGCTGCCTTTCACGGCATTGAAGTAAATTGAAAGAAATGGTACTTAAGCGTTCACTCATCCCGGTCACAGGTAACCTAACTCATCAAACCAAGGAAAGGAGCATCAACCACAAGCTAGAAGGTGTGGCATCCCTGTCTGAGCAGGCATGCCTCAGGAGCGGGGAGCAGGGTGTCCAGAGTGGGCCCCACGAGACCTGAGCCTCTCATCCCAGCAGGCAGAACTGAGGGTGTCACCTCAGGAGCGAGGGACCACCACCAAGTGTGAACACCAGTGTGCACACAGTCACTCGTCGGGGTCAACAACCTGCGGGCCGGTCGCGGGCCAGGCACTGCTGCAGGTATTATGAACAGACAAAGACCTCTGCTGGCACAGACTTAAGCTCTGCGGGGAAGGGAAGACAACCAAGGCAAAAGCAAAATACACAGGCCGTCAGAAGGCGCGCAGGGCTGTGGGAAAACGGTAGGGGGAAGGAATGCAGGGACAGGACGCATTTCACATGGGGAGGCGCAGGAGGCCTCATGGAGGAGGTGACCCCTGGCAGAGCCGGGGGTGGCGAGGCAGCCTCGGGGGCAGGGGATGAGCAAGGGCAGAGGTCCCAGGGGCCAGTGTCCACCTGGCCCGTGTGAGGACGGGTGAGGCCAGCACGCTGCAGCAGAGCCAGGGGGGAGAGGCAGGTGGCAGAGCGGTACATGTCGGGGGCCTGCAGGCCCCCGTGGTGGGCGAGATGGGAAGCCGTTACCAGGCCCCCAAAACAGCAGCATCGGGGTCAACACACACCTAAGAGGTACTCTGGGCTGCTGTGCTGACAGCAGCTTTTAGAGGGGCAACAACAGACAAGAGACCAGTGAGGAGGGGGCCTAACTAGGCCTAGGGGGGTGAGATGTACCCTGCACGTCTGCAGCACTAGACGCCACAAGAAACAGACCAGGGTAAATTCTGAAGATGGAGACAGCGGGCGTTCAGGGTGATGTCAAGATCTGAGCAGGTCAGAGGCCGGGGAAGAGAAGACGGGGAGATGCAGGTCTGAGGGAGGGGACATCTACAGGTGGCCACATGGAGCCGCGAGGCGGCGGCGGGACCAGCCCGTGGAGTTCAGGGTAACGACCAGAGGAGGCAGGAGCGCGCAAGGCCAGCACATGGCTGGTATTTATGGCCAGTAGCCCAGACGGGACACAGAGAGCAGGGTGGGGCGGGCACGGAACACGCAGGAACCAGTGACGTGGACGGGCCGGCGAGGTGCAGGGAGAGCTGGGGGAGCTGGGAGCGAAGACCAGGCCCCAGAGGAGAGAGGAGAGAGAGCAGAGCTATGCATACAGCTGGGAAAAGAGAGGCACCTGGGACCGTGTGGAGCAGTAGCCACGGGGCAGGCGTCGGGCTCCATCGCGCCCCGCCCAGCGTTCCGGCAGAGCGCCGAGCCGACACAGCGCCGAGCCGACACAGCGCTGAGCGGAGACCCGGGGCTTCCTCGCGGGCGCTCACCTGGTACCGCTGGCTCTGGATCCGGGGCAGAGACAGGACCACCATCTTCCAGGCGAACATCTCCTGGTACAGCTTGTACCTGCACTCCTCGATGGGCGGGTTCAGGTAGATGACCTGGTTGGTGATCCTCAGCTCGTGAACGATGTTCTGGAAAGCAGAGGTGTCGTTTTGACTCAGCAGTCTGTTTCAGTTCGAGGGCTTTGAAATATTCCATTTTCTCTCTCTGAATCATTACACTAGTTCTGTGTGAACCACAAAGTCTGTTAAGTTACTAACAGATCGGCCTTCTGTGAGCTCATGTTTGGTCTGCAACCCTCCCAAGGGCCCGGAGGTGGTCAGAGGGCAGCTCCGCATGGGCTCCTCCTGGGCGCCCAGCGCCTGGGTGTCGGACACACAACAGACGCTCAGCGAAGCGCCATGGGATCTGATGTGTGTGATGATCTTGGGACGTGAGGACCCTGCAGCCTGAGAAAGCAGTGACACAGGCTGACTTGGCTGGTGTAGGCTCGCAGGCTGGGAGCAGTCTGTGCCGCCCGCCAGCACTTTGAGCCAGTTTCAGAACTCCAGCTCAGTCTCCACTGCACGTCCGATCAACTCAGACACGCTCACTTGCGTTTCTGCATCTTGGTAATCTTGTTTAAAAAGTATGCTCTGGGGATGAATATCTGTAATACTCAAAAGCGAAAACGTGAAGTCTGGGTAGGAAAAAAAAAAAAGCCAATTGTTTCTCTCAGATCAAAGTTTCTACTTTCCCACTTCTATCAGGCTTCTGATTTGAAGACTTTCACTGGTAAAGAGAACACAAACACGGTTGACCACACAGAACTAAAGTATGGCTCCATGCATCAGTGTAAGGTGGACACGTTTCTAACCAGCACCTGTGTTACCTGCAGAGTTTAAAGAGAACTTTCTGGAAACCCTGCCAGGCCCCAGTAGAGCCCTCCTTCACACGACGGGAAACGGCCGTGTAGAGACAAGGGCTGCTGTCCAGTGTGCTCCTGCATCCTTCCATGAGAATTATACTCAGATTTTTATTAAAACTGACATTTTAGGGTCATAGTCTGAACTTCTGCTTGCAGCAGACCATTATATCCAGTTCTTCAAATTAATTCCTACATACATCCTAGGAGAACAGAAATTTTTACCCCAGTGTAGATTTCTAAGTTTTATTTTCCATTAAGGAAAAAAAATATTAATAAATAAAGCTGAGACTTCCCCGGTGGTCCAGTGGTTAGGGATGCTCCATGATGGGGAACTAAGACCCCACAAATAACTTAGCCGTGAGTACAACTGCCAAGCCTGCACCAAAAGGGAGACCTTACGCCCCACAACCAAGCCCCGGCACAGCCAAATTAATGAAAAACTAACCCCCACGTGTTTCTGAAACTGTTTTTGGCGTGGAGCAGAGTCCTAAGACAGGTATGCAGAGGAAGGCACGCACCCTCTTCGGCCTCCTGAGCGGTCTCCTTATCAGACAAGGATGTGAGTGCCGGGCCACAGTGCAGTGGCTCAGTCGTGGGGCTCCGTGACCCCGTGGACTCCAGTCAGACGTCCCAGGGTCTCACAGGACACCACCCCACAGTTGGCGGCCACAGCCCCCGACCCCTTCCACTCGGCGACACTCGGCTTTTCCCGCCTTTCTCTCTCGCCTTGGCACTTGGGGTGCTCTCTGCAGAATGGCCCTCCCCCAGGTCTGCCTGGGGCGGCCTCGTGGAGCGGGGGGGAGGAGCACGGGGTGAAGAGCCTCCTCCGCACCTCACGTCACCCCGGGACGCTGACCGGGCCCAGGTCTGCCCACCGCAGTGGCGTTTCCACTGGCGCTGTATTTACTGTGGAACCGGCTGCCCGGGGAGACACTCACCTTGATCTTTGGCTCTCCTCCAGGCTTGTGACTAACTTGAGGGGCATCTGTATCCATGTCAACCTCCGCTTTGTCCTCCGCTTGTCCAAGGAGCACCTGCGTCCAAGCTCTCAGGCCAGCTTGCAGCCGGACGCCCAGTACCCTTTCAATCTACAGAGAAAACATGTCCCAAGAACAGTTGTTTCTCCCGAAGTTAGCTCGCAGAGCGTGCTGACAGAAAACCGCTGTTTCAGGCCCAGTACGAACTGTTCCTGACCACAAGGCTTCACCCCCGGCTCCTCAACCTCACGTCTTCACCCTCCAGCCTCAGGTCACTGACCACTAGGCTGACTGTGCGCTCCACCTGCGGACTCCCGCTCACAAGTGACAAGCAGAGCGCAAACGCGCAGGTGTGGCAAAGGCCTTGAAATGTGCTCAGTGCAACAGAAAACGCACAGACCAACACCAGCCTCAGGTACAAAACCCGGAAACTGGAATTTGCAGATGAAACCATTTTCTTTTTCAAATTGAGGCACAATTGATTTTGTTATTGTTGCTGCTCAGTCGCTAAGTCACTCTTTGTGACCCCATGGCCTGCAGCACACCAGGCTTCCCTGTCCTTCACTATCTCCTGGACTTTGCTCAAACTCATGTCCATTGAGTCAGTGATGCTACCTAACCATCTCATCCTCTACCATCCCCTTCTCCTCCTGCCTTCAATAACTGACTATAACATTAGTTTTGGATGTACAACATAAGGATTCAATACGTATACCTATTTGTAAAATGATCACCACAGTAACCCTGGTCAACATCAGTCACCAAACAGTGACCATTTTCTTTCAACAAGTGAAGAAGGAAGTCAGAAATCTCTGATCTGTGAGATTTCCAAGGACTAGGGTGTCCACACATCTTGCTTAGAGTCCCCCTGGTTGTGAGCCACTCAACCATCCTGGGAATGCTATGGGGGCGGCCTGAGAAAACTCGGGACTTGTGCTCGATTCAGAGGACTGGGGCTTCTGAACATTTGCTCTGTTCAGGGCCCATTGGAGGAATCACTGCATTTTACTAATCCACTTTAGAAGGAAAAACCTGTGACCCACACACAACTTCAGAACTGACCAGCGACCACCTGTCCACTGAGTGACCTCTGCTATAGAACACCCTCCCTGCTTCTGGAGACTTCACGGCTGCTCTAACACTCGCTGATGAGAAAGCCACACGAGGTGCCAAGTATGCTTCCAACACCCACCCCACAAGGGTGAGCCAAGATCCTCTAAACCAGGAACAAGATGCTGGGGGGCTGAGGGGCTGGTGGAGGGAGACGGTGGCCAGAGAAGGGCAGCCTGGAGAGGAGGGCCAGAGAGAGCCACCTCGTGAGCAGAGCAGAGACGAGCTGCAGGAAGCTGTCACACTCCCAGAAAAGAGAGTGCACTCCTCTCCTCCCCCGGAGCTCCCTGCTCCTGGCGCAGGAGGAGGGTGGCTGCAGCCAGCACCGCAGTTCGGCTCTACCGTCAGCTACAGGGGATTTCTGCAGAGAACTAGATGGTCACGGTCACTGGTAACTGCCACGGAAACGAGCTTTTCAGGGACGACCTAACAGACCTGTGGACCGGGGCCACCCCCATGCAGATGGCAGACAACGCCACGTGCAGCCGGCGGCAGCCCACCTCCATGTCCAGCTTGCTGACCCAGATGGGCAGGTTGGAGTAGGAGTGCAGGTTGAGGTCGTCCACGGCCTTCTGCACTCTGTTCAGGATCTCGGAGAAAGTCTTGTGGTCATACATGCACGTCTCCAGGGAGCGGACTTCCAGGTCTATCTTCTCCTCGATAATCAGCAGGTCGTCCACCTAAAGGAAGGCGCAGTTCGCCTTTAAATCACCAGCTTACCCCACGCCTTCATCTCATGTACATTCTCCTCAATTAATAAACGTCTGAGGCAAAGCTCTTCCTCAGAGCGCTAGCCCTGCGTGCTGGCCTGACACCACACCCCGCCTGTCTCCAAGGAGGGAGGGGAAAGGTATGGACACCGGCGCCTCCCGGCTCCTGCTCCCGCTCCTGGGAAGGCGCCCTCCACCTGCTCGTGCGGGAGCAGGACATCAACACGCACTGCTCCGCACCTTCCCTCTCCAGGAGCCAGCCGCACGCCAGCCCAGCAGAATCCGCCCTGCCTGCAGAGGCAGGAGCGGGGCCAGGAGGTGACCGCGGCACAGCTGGGGGGGGGGGTCTGGGGAGGAGGGCCAGGTCTGGGGCGGGCCACCCGCCAGCCCGCTGTCCACACAGCTTTATCAGTAACGAAGCTCTCGTGCCCTTCATCTCTTCCCTGGCTCTCTAGCAACGGGGACTGTCACTGAACGGCCTCCCTAAAGCCCCCACACCATCCAACAGCCCAGTGAGGGGAAGGCCTCCTTCTCCTGCTCGGCGGATGTGGCCNCACGCCAGCCCAGCAGACTCCGCCCTGCCTGCAGAGGCAGGAGCAGGGCCAGGAGGTGACCGCGCCACAGCCGGGCGGGGGTCTGGGGAGGAGGGCCAGGTCTGGGGCGGGCCACCCGCCAGCCCGCTGTCCACACAGCTTTATCAGTAACGAAGCTCTCGTGCCCTTCATCTCTTCCCTGGCTCTCTAGCAACGGGGACTGTCACTGAACGGCCTCCCTAAAGCCCCCACACCATCCAACAGCCCAGTGAGGGGAAGGCCTCCTTCTCCTGCTCGGCGGACGTGGCCCTGAGCTGTCAGGACTGTGGGAGACCTCTGTGGAGAGCTAACTGCCAACCGACTGGCCACCCTCCAGGACGGGGAAGACAGAAGCGGCACGCACCTTTTCCTGGAAGTTGAAGACTGTCTCCGCCAAGCGCTGCACGTAGGGGTCGAGCTTGTAGGACTCCCACACCAAGGCGATGCCCTCGGCGATCAGCGCCTGCACCTCCTTCTTCAGGCCTGCCACCAGCAGGGAGATGGTGCTCCGCTCCTCCACCTTCTCGCACGTGCGCTCGTAGGTCCGCACGCTCTCGATCAGCGAGATGGCGAATGGGTACAGCTGGTTCGCCTGGTGAGCCTTGTTCACGATCGCCAGCGGGACGCGGAAACCGAGCCACTTGAGGTTTCGCACTTCTTTCGAGAGGGTGATGATCTCGGGGAGGAAGTTGACCTTCAGCTTGAGGACGTTGCCAGCGCGGCCCCGGACGCGCGTGCTCTCGATGGTGAAGATGCGGCCCGACACGCCCAGGTTGCGCTGCTGCACCTTGCGGGCCCAGTCGTCAAAGATCTCCTGCGTGTTGAGCTTCATGCGGAAGCTGTCCCCGTCCTGCTTCAGCTTCTGGCCCTCCACATGGTTCTCCCAGCCCTTGCCCAGCACGTCCTCCACGCGCTTCATGTAGGCCGTCAGCTGCCGGTCGATCTGTTTGGCCCAGATGATGGAGCCGGACACCGGCGGCAGGTCGCGCACGTGGCTCATCTTGCATGCCTGGCTCTGCGGGTACTGGACCTTGAACTTGTCGTGGAGAGACTCGATGTCGTCCTTCACACGCTGGATCAGCTGCGTCTGGTACTCGCGGATGGCCCCGCGAATGTGAGGCCGGACAAACAGCGCGTTGAACCTGGAGAAGATCCGGAACATCTCATTGGCGTTCTTGGCCGTGCCGAGCTGGTCACGCAGGCGCGCGGTGATCCGGGTCTCCACCCTGTCGATCCTCTCGTCATATCTCTTCATTGCGGCCTCCCAGGCCTCCGTGCCCTCCTTGGAGACGTCCAGCCCGTCCACTTCCTTGACGTTCTCATAAGCCAGGTTGACCTCCTCTATGGCATTCGCGTCGGCGGCGTCGAAGAGAACCTCGGCCACTTTCATGTCCGGGGGCTCGGGCACCTCTCCTTGGTTCTGCTGGGCCACTGCTGTGACCTGGGAGGAGAGGGTTTGGAAGAAAACAGGTTTCCCAAGGGGAAGACTTTTATCTTGTTGAGTAGCACACACCACACAAGATGACCAGCCCGCCATGTGAGCCTAACGTTTAGTCAAACACTTTACAACCACAAGTCAAGACCGTGTAAGACACGATACCGTACGTTTTAACTCTGCTGTTAAAGACAATGTAGTTCAGACAATGTAGTTTTGTGGCTGAAGCTAAAAAAAAAAAAAATGGGTTGAGACCTGGGTTTGGGGTTCTTCCCTCAAACTGCACTGGAAAGCTCAGGACTTCATAGGAGTGGTACATACAAAGTCAGTATCCAATATACTTTGCATTTTTATTTCTAAAACTTTAGATTACAGCCCAGGGTCCACACTGCAGCAGAGGGACAGGTCAACCATGACAGTAACTGAGAGGGTCCCGCTCAGTCCCCTGAACACTCCTGGACAGACAGCAGAGCACACAGGCCCTGCGTCTCGGGACGCAGCAGATCCCCAGGCACAGCTCATGCCCACTCTCACGGAATTACACCGCCAGGCAGGGGGTTTGATCTGGGATCTGCAGACGCCACACATGAAGTTGACAGTCTGTGAATTTGTTTGGAGAAAATCATTTTCACTAAGCCTAATTAAATTTAGCATTTTCTTCAGTCATGAAGGCAGGCAACAGTTACAGCTGTCTCCAGTGCCCTTTGTCATCAATAAATCCTTCCACATCACACAACAATTGTTTACACTCACTACTTCAGAATCATGCTATCAGGCCTGTCTTGCCCTTTTACGTACTCATGGAGAAGCACACAGATTACTGTCCATAGATCTCAATTTCAAAACTGTGGACAAATGTTTCTTTGTAACCCTGTGCCTTTTGTATATATAAAAACATTCGGAGAAGTCTTGGCAATGACATTACAGGAGCAAAAACTGGACAAAATGATTAAACAGCCATTTCAGGACAACAGACAACAACCAAAGGCAGCCGACACCCTGAGGTGTGCTGACATCAGGTGAGGGCAGTGAGCCCGGCCTGGGGTGCTCCTACCCCAGCTTAGGCAGGAAGACTTGTAGCTCTGCAGGGGGAAGCGGAAGAGCAGCTTACACCAGGGGGTTCTGGGGACGGCCCTGGCGGCCGAGGGGTAAGAATCTGCCTGCACTGCTCGGGAAGACCCCACATGCTGCGGAGCCACCAAGCCCGGCACCGCACCTACAGAGCCAGCGCTCTAGATCCCGGGAGCGGCAACCGCTGAAGCCCAGGCACCCCAGAACCTGTGCCCTGCAACAAGGGACGCCACCGCGAGGAGACGCCCACACGCGGCAACAGGGAGCCGCCCCACTCGCCACAACCAGAGAAAAACCCATGCAGCAACGAGGACCCAGCACCTAAAATTCAGAAAACAAACGGGGGAGTTCTGGGAAAGACAGCCTGACAAGGGCCAACGCAGCAAATGATACCACACGCAGGAGACCTGGGGAGCCCTGCAAGCATGAGAAGTCTGGGCAGACTTACAACTTGCCGTCAACCAAAATCCTACCACCAGCCAAACTAGCCTTCGAGTATGAGAGTGTTGCCAGCAAACCTACGGGACAAGAAATGGAAGGAATTTCTTCAGGCGACAGAGAGAAGACGGCAGAGGTAACTCAGGCTGCAGAGAGAAATGAGAACTGGAAGGAATAATCGGGGACGGGTGGAAAAGATGACGGCACCGTTTTCCTCCTCACCTGCTGACTTCTCTGGGATCTACGTGACTGCTTACCTTGCCACGCTGTAGTGCTGGGTTTGTAGCAGATGTAACAGCAATACCACATACTGATAATATATGTGATACAGATGCACGGTAAGCAGACATGACAAGCAGGAGGAAGCAGACCTACACTGACCATGAGGTTCAGTCAGTATTGCGAATATCACGATAAGTTAGAGACCTATAGTAATCCCTAGAAGAAACACCAAAACAGAAAATTCAAAGAAGTATAGCTGTTAAGTCTCTAGCAAACGGCAGCTCTGAATCCAACTTACCAATGACTACGTTAAATGTGAACAGACTAATCCTCCAATAAGACCATCCTGAGAATGCACGCCTGCACACATGCATTTATTACACACTTTACGAACAAAAAGGCAGTACAGACACCACATGGTTTACAAATGGAAAGTAGACAACAATGTTTTAAAGCAGTGATATCAGAAGGACATGGAACAAAGGGCGGAAACACCCTAAGCTAGGACAAATCAGTTCCAGTCAAGTGTCTCACGAACACAGTAAAGGGTTAACACGTAAAACCAACACACGCACACGTGTACACATGCATCAGGACTGCACTAGTTGAGAAGAGACTAGGCACTCATTATCACCCCGCTCCAGCCTGGGTGGCAGGCACTCCTCATCAGAGAATGGACCGAGATACAAGGCTTCTAGACCGGATCACCCATCCCAACTAACACTTCAGAATTCTCAGACTACAGGAAGGCTGAAAAGAATCCTAAACACCCACACGAGAGACCCCACCGAAAGCCTATGATTAACATTGGCTATTGGCTTTAGCACGTGTCTATGCGTTTACCAATTCTTCTACCTATACGTGTATCAATCCACCTGCTATTTCTGGACTAGACTGTTTAAAGGGAGAAAAGCAGTGCTCAAAAAAGGGGTGAACTGAGAAGAGAGAAAAAAAACATGAAGAAAGAAAAGGAGTCATTTAATTGTTTCAACAAATCTCAGCCAAACGCATTATCACCCACATTTTACAGATAAGGAGTCTGAGGAAGAGTAAAACAATGAGCCCAGTCAGATGGCTAGGTCAACAGCTGAATCAGGACGTGAACCCATGAGGTCTGCCTCTCGGGTCCATGCAGTTTGGGGTGGGAATGAATGGACGGAGGATGTTAAAGGTCTGAACTCAAACGCTATAGTCTTCAAGGTGACAGTGAAAGATGAAAAGGGAGCCAGAGAAGCACCGCACAGTGTGAAAGAGAAACAGGCAGCTGACTGTAAAAGAGAGAGAGAGAGAGAGTCGTTCAAGCAATGCAGCCACGGATTTTTAGACCGGGAGCCACACCTGTGGCCTCAGGACCCTGACGATGACCGCTCTCAGCTGCTCGTGCTGGCGTCTGAACTTTCTCATCTGGTCAAGGCGAGCCTGAAGCTTCCTGTGAGCAGGGTTGATGCGCCACACCATCTTGAGGTTTTCTTCCCTTTTCCTTTTGACAATGTCTCTCAGCAATACCTGGAGTTTCTCATATTCATCATCCCACGTCTGGAAAACTTCAAAGCATGCGACCATAACCTGGGACATAATTTAAGAGGGGAAGCTTATTATCAAAGCACATCTTCATCGAAATGCCCTAAAGTTGGCTTCCTGATATATCACAACTCACCTTTTCAAATTCTTCGTAGGCAACATGCATCAGTTTCCTGGTGCCCAACACTTTGAGCGACTGAGAGCTCAAGTCTCTTGAAATCGCCTCCACCAGGCGCAGTGCCCGCTGAATGGGGTACTTCGTGTTCCGGATCTTTCTCAAATGGGTGAAAATCGCAACAAGTGCCTGCCTTATTTTGTCCAGCTCAGTGGCAGACAGCAAGTCATTCAGAGGAAAATCTTTCATCAGAGGATTATAGTCATTCACCGTTTCCAAAGCCTGTTTCAGACCTAGATTAACAGAGGAACAGTTACACACTTTTCACATCAAGTTTCCACAGTTCCATAGCTTTCACATGAAGCCAGACAACTACAGTATGCACTGTTATGTCACTTACACCTCAAATTTTAAAAAAAGTAAAAGAGCATTCCTTCTAGATTTAAATATTTGCTATTGCTATTGCTAAGTCGCTTCACTCGTGTCCAGCTCTGTGCAACCACATAGATGGCAGCCCACCAGGCTCCCTGGCCCTGGGATTCTCCAGGCAAGAACACTGGAGTGAGTTGCCATTTCCTTCTCCAATGCACGAAAATGAAAAGCGAAAGCGAAGTCGCTCAGTTATGTCTGCCTCTTCGCGACCCCATGGACTGTAGCCTACCAGGCTCCTCCGTCCATGGGATTTTCCAGGCAAGAGCTCTGGAGTGGGGTGCCATTGCCTTCTCCAGATTTAAATATTGGGTTGGCCAAAAAGTTTGTTCCACAAGATCTTATGGAAAAACCCAAATGAACTTTTTGGCAAACCCAATACTAGTTAGGTAAACTAGAATACATCCCCACAATGGAAGATTTTGATGCTGCAAAAGATTCAGTAAACACAGAAATTGTGCTGTTTGAAAAAAACAATCTTATTAAGAGGTGATCCCTGTGCGGTCTCAATTTTGCTTTTGAACAGCGTCACTCAGTATGACTGTACACTGAGTGCATACTGCACGCTCTCAGTCAGTGTTCATGCACACTCTAAAGGCTGTGAGTGGCAGTCCCAGAGATGCCATCTTTGTTTGCTTTCTATACGATCTAAGCATTCTAGAAATACTACACTGGTTTTGTAAGACTTGAGTTTCATCAGCATTCAGAACTCTGCAATTTAAATATTACAGGNTGCACGCTCTCAGTCAGTGTTCATGCACACTCTAAAGGCTGTGAGTGGCAGTCCCAGAGATGCCATCTTTGTTTGCTTTCTATACGATCTAAGCATTCTAGAAATACTACACTGGTTTTGTAAGACTTGAGTTTCATCAGCATTCAGAACTCTGCAATTTAAATATTACAGGCATGGCTCAAGTTAGGGGAGTGTATCATAGACATGGATCACAGGAAAACCGGGGCCTTGGTCTTTTTTTTTAAACTTCCTCTGGCATAAGATTTTTGAAAAAGAGAAATCTATTAGGAAAGAAATAAAGGTTTCAGAGGCATTAAAAAAATTCAAGGTATACATTTCGGTACTAGTGAATATCCATATCTTATGTGAGTATGTGAAATGCGGTCACAGGAACTGAAAAGGTTTCCTCTAACATTTAAAATGAGGGCACACAAGCTTCTCTGAGGGGAAGGAAAAGACCACGCCGACGACTGTTGCCCCGGCAACTGGCTCTAACGTGTCTCCAGTGGGAGCGCGGTCTGGCCACGGCCGGCACTCCGCATCTGTGCGCCTGGCACCTGCCCATCTAACGGCACCTCCCTGCTGTGCACTCAGAAACCACCTTCATCCTGACAGCTGTTCAGAGCAGGGAAGAGGGTGCAGAACGCAGGGAGGGGCAGGTAAACAGCAGAAGAGCAAGTACTGACCAGCTCTCCTTCCGCAGCCCTGTGGGCAAAGAACTTCTGCTCAGCGTAAACCACGCTCCTGCCTGGACTGTCAAAAGCACGCTTAACTTTACACTGAAAGAAGCACAGCCTGTTCAGGGAACCAAGTAACTGAGAAGCAGGGCGGAGCCCGCAGGGCTCTCTATACTCGGGCCTAGAAACTGGCTCCCGTCCTCGAGAGCCCTCAAGGAAAGGGAGGTGGGTGGGAAGGCCGTCTCCACCACCGAGAGCTGGGAAAGACGAGGCAAGGTGAAAAGGGGCAAGCAGGCAGGAGAGACAGCACCTCCTCCTTTTCGTCACAGGCCCAGGCTGGGAGCTCGCCGCGCCGGCCTCTGAGCTCCAGGCCCTCGTTACCTGTGTCGGTGTCGAAGCTGACGGTGGCGTGGAACCGCTTGCCGTGTTTCAGGATGTCCAGGGTCAGGAGGACTTCTGGGCTCTCTCGTTTCTCCTGGATGCGGTATAACGCACGTTCCAAGTTGAGCCAGAAACTGATTTCCTGTAAGGCAGTTCCTGAGGCTGGATCTCGATCAAGTTTGGTCACCTTAAATACAAAGTAGCATTCAAGAGTACTCAGTATTTGAACAAAGGTAGAAAAATATCACCAACTAAATCTGCGCATTGACATTTAGGGCCAGTATTTCAAGCAGATTTCCTTCCTTGTATAAAAGGTGGTTTAGTTTGGAACCAAAGGACTGAGACAGCTGAGGTTAAGGCTGTCTCACGGGTGGTACTTAACCATGTCACACGGTACCCTGACTGCTCCATGCGGGCCGACGTTAGTCCTCTGCCGAGCACTCCCAAGGCCAACGGGAGAGCCAACAGGCATCACAGAATTCACCTCCTTGACAAGAATCCGTACCGGTTTCCTCACAGATGTTAAAGAGTAAAGCATTTTACACGACACTTTCAACCCCGTGCTCTTACCTTCTGGATTTCTCGGATCCAGCGGTTAACTCCAGACTGTAGCTGATTGAGGAAGGTCGGGTCTTCAACCTTGTCTCCGAAGTCTGTGACCTTGGGCTTCTCCCCGCGCTCATAGCACTGCTTCGCAACGTTGGTGATGATCGGGTGGACGGGCAGGCTGATCTCCGGGATCTCGATATTCTGCTGCAGGTGCAGGAGCCCCATCTCAAGCTCGGCGATCTTTTTCTCAACTGAAGGAGCCATCTTATCACCGTCCCTTAAAAGACAAAGAAACCTCTCAAGTGTCGGCGTGCTGTCGTCTCCAGAGCGGCTCCATCATCTCAGGCCTGCCGCACGGCGATGCTGCACGTACCGCGACAGACGCACGCCCCCCGCTTACCCGCTCTGCCTCCCGATGTCTGAACACCAGACCGTCCCCTCCAAGGCGTGCTCCCAACAGTGAGGAAAACAGGACATTCAAGCGAACGAAGGAAAACGGGTTTGTACCTGTCGGCCTTGCCAGACTCCCTGATATAGGACTTAAAGAAAGGAGCCACTGCATTGCTGATGAACGAGTGCAAGGTTTCATACGGCGAGTCTTCACTGAGCGTGAGGACGCGGAGCTGGGAAGACACTGGCTTGTCTGCATCGATCACTGGAGTTCGCTTAATGAACGCCAAGCTAAAAGAAAGGAAAAGAAAATGTTAGGACAGACAGTCTCATTCCTCATCAGCCTTCACGAGCACAGACTTCCCTGTGGTGCACGCAAATTAGAAACCCACGTGAATGTTTTAATTTTAAAATCATGTTAAGAATAAATTGTTGCTTTTCTAATAGTGAAATACGCTGCTTCTCTTTCTTTATTCATCTATGTGAGAACTATGGAATCAAGGTCAAGGTTATAACACGTGACCGTGAAACCAGGCCAAGTTAATTTGTCTCAAATGGAGGTTGAGTTCATCATCTTGTCCTCACGAAAATTAACCTTCCTAGCAACTGCAAGCTGCAAGGAAGAACTTAAATTTGATCTCATTATAATCTGTCCCATTCATTTGTGATATTGAATCACATGTCAGCTTGACCACAACAAAAGTCACCTGCAGGTTAAAGTGATGAGGGAACATTCTAGGCCCTTACACCCAGCCTAAACCAACTCTTCTAGTCTCATCTCCTGCCAGGAACCCCATACCCAGCTTGAGACACCGTGTAAACTACATGACCCGTTCTCTAAACAGCATGTGTTCTTCTGTAGCTGCTTAAGAAACCTATATTCAACTGCTGAAATTCCAAGTTAACCTTCAAAACCCAACTCCAGCATCGTTTCTTCTGTGGGACCTTTCCTCAGCAGCCAGTCTCCCAGGTCTCATGGTATTCTGCCTCTCAGATTTTTCCAAGTAACACGGCTAGGTGTGTATCTGCCACTCTTCCTCCCCAAAGACCGTGAACTTCTTGGGAACAAGAGTTATGTTTTATCCCTTTGCACATCCAGTGCTGTTATCTTGTACATAACAGGTGCTCAAAGGTGGCTGAACCAACAGCTTCAAGCGGAGCAATACCTGAATTTTCCAGTTCTCATATTATGTATATGGACTTTAGACATAATACTTCCTATTAGTCTAAAAAATCAATGAACCTCCTGCTGTGACACGCTGAGAAGGAACACAGTCACAACAGTATTCCTGCCAAAAATGTACAACTTGAACATAACCACAGAGAAGCAACAGACAGATCCAGGGCAAGGGCACCCCATCAAACTACTAGTCTGTGCTCAGCAAAGACACCAGTGTCATCAAAGACATGGAACTGGATTCTGGATCGTGGGAGAAATACCGCGAGGGGCAGTACTGAGAAAATATGAGTATGCACTGTACCGAGAGTAAACTGTTCTAAAATCTCGGCAGCTTGAAAATTGTACTGAGGCTGTGAGCAACCATGTGGCTGTTCTTAGGAAAGGGCTGCAGACTGTTTAGGGACAAAGGGGTAGCCTGCTGATAACTCACTCTCAGACGGCTCTGGAGAAAAATGGCCCTGCAGACGTGGGAAAGGCTAACTGACATCTGGGAGGCGCCATGTGCTGTCCAGGCAACTCCGGTAAGCTTGAAATTATTCCAACTAAAAAGCTTCTAAAAGCCAATGCAAAATAAACATTTATGCATTTGAATTTCAATAAGTCTACTAGAATAAAAATTGGCACAATCTTTTTAAAAGGTGGGAAATCTGGTAACATGCGTTAAAGATGCTATATCAGAACTAGCAGCGCTATCTTTAGGGATTTGTCCTAGCAAGAATCAGACCTGTACCTATGAATGTGTGCTACTTATTTATAATAATGAAAACTCAGATATAATCTCAGAGCATCATTAGACATGTTAAGTATTAATACACTGTGGCTCAAGGGCTAATGTCCTGACATGGCAATTAAAATTTTATACTGACTTGGAAATCCTCTTAATTTGAGTAGATAAAATCAAATTCAAGAAACTGAATTAAAGAGCAGAAATCTTTTGAGTGTTTTCTTGGTAACTCTGACTTGATTAGGATTTACGTTTAATTCTCACAAGTTTTATAGTCCAAAATGATGGTATATTCATACTACTCACCTATTGGACTTAACTCCGTAGTGAATGTCTATGTTGATGTTGTAAGAAATAAATTCTTTTTCTTCTTCTCCTTCATCACCGACATCCTCTGCAAATCATAACAGACATTATATCAAATTCAAGTCAATATTTCAATTTTTAATTGAATTTATCAACTGCTCAGAGCCTGATGAACCTCACCCCATCCCCAACCTGGCACTTACACCCCATGTGACGGGGCTCAACCTAATTTTCCCTTCCACCCGTTTTCTTCTGAGTGCCGACAGATCCAGGGGCTTATTTGCAGTGTGATCCCGGGCAAGGTGGTTAACTTCCCGGCCTCTCTGCTTCCTTGCTTGTAAGCTGGCATGCCCGGGCAGTTGAAGGACTGACTGCGCGGATGCCCGGAGCAGGCCTGGCCTCAGGCAGTCTGCGCACCAAGGCCAGGTTCCCCCCACCCCCATCCAGCGGTCCCATCCTGGGAGCTCCTGATACGCAGGCCACCCCTCACCTCCCCACCCCAGGGTATTCTGCTAGGCTGTCTACTCAGCACCCTCTATGTGACAGGCATTACATCAAGTGTACCATACGCTTAACCCTCACGACAACCCTGCCGGGTGGCATGACAACTGTTATCCTTCTGTTCCAAGCAAAGTATGTAAGTAAACTGCCTTCAGACACGTGACTAGAAAGGGACAAAGGGACGATGCCAAACCTGGGGTCCTCACGGGTCGCCAGCTTGCCCTCCTCCCTCCATCAAGAAAACTGCTGTCAAGAAACGCCCCCAGAGTCACAAGGGGGTGTTCGCCTGGCCTTCCCCTCTGCCCTTACAGCACTTTCAGAGCCTGCTCTGTGGTCAACCTATGAATGCAGCAGGGATTTTAAAAAGCTTACTAGAATGTAACACCACGACAACTCAAGATGAACGTGGATAAAATTTGTAGAGAGTTAAAAATCAAAATTGAAAAAATATAAAAAATTAAAAAGGGGAAGTAATCCAGGTCTCTAGAACTAGCACTGACTGACTAAATGCATACACCCGCTAGTTAAATTATTTCTGCAACGACATACTACGTGGAGTAACTACATTACGAAGAATAAATAGGGAAGAATTAATCCAACTTGGCACATGTGATTTGCCTTTATTCCCAAGTCATGGTGTGAGAGCAAAGGCCGCAGACTTAACTAAATGATCTTGGGAAAGGCATTTTCCTTCTCCTCAGCTTCAAATCTGTAAAATGTAAAAGCAGCATCAGAAAGGGGCTGGGTACTAAACTAGGTGGCCTGCACGGTTTCTACAGATGCTGAAAACCATGAGCAGAAGCTGTCTGCTTCTTTAGCTTTAAGATGAGACATATAAAATTCCACTAAAAGCACAGAAAATATTGGTATGTTATCAAGAAGACAGTAACTCTTCCAAAATGTTGTTTTGGGTATATCTTCAGGAAGGAGAAGAGAAATGAGCGGCAGAACATTCTAGTGTGCCAGGGACTTCCTAGCTGTTTTTGAAACATTACCAACTACCTAAAAAAAACACCCCACATCAATCAAGTTTTCTAACTACTGAAATGTGGACATACCAACAGATAAATTACACTGCCTGAAACCAACCAAACATGTAACTGCAGTCTGTAAAACGCGAGCACAAAGAATGTAAGGAAATACTCCCAAACTAAAGCAGCTGTCAGAGTGGTGGGATTACGAAATATTTTTTCCCTCAATTTTTGGAACTTTCAGTAATGTTTTTCTATGGGTTACATAAAATACATGTCATTAAAATAACACTCCAACAATAAACAGAAAATAACTACCAAAGGAAATTACTGACATAATTAAAAAAAACAGTTATAACTTTGAATAATTTCTTCCTCCTGGACAAAGCATCATCCTCTATATAAATGAAATCAAGCATGCCGACTGGACTCAGCATCTAACCACGTTGCCCGCACGCTGCGAACGGGGTTAAAGGGGGCGGGCAGGAGGCCAGGCGATGAGTCACGGAGCGGCCTGGCTCCGTCTCTGTCTCCTTCTCAGGACGGCTGTGCAGGGCCTGCCCAGCCCACCCTGGAATCACACTGCATTGCAGCAGGAGGCACGCCCTATGACATCACCCTCAGACAAGGGTGTGCAAGGTGTCCTCTGCGGCTCTGTAAAACTCAAACTGCCTCTGATGACAGTAATTGCTGGAAGTCGTCAGTACTCAGCTGAAGACTACATTTTGAATTAGGCTTTTTAACCCTGTTCCCCATAAACACAAGGACCATATGAAGCCTGAGTGGGTTTGAGTCCCACTGTGGAGAACTCAGGACCTTGTTTTGTAAATGGCCAAACAATTTAAACTTTCCTGCCTCTTCATAAATTATTACATATTCCAAAGAACAGTGATTTTACCTCTGCAGAAACATTAAAAAAAAAAAACTATGGAGGAGAGAAAGACACTTACTAATTGATTCCTAACAGAGACCATCAATCCTGCAGTGTTAGAGACACAGACAAACACAGTCTGCATGTTTTCCAGGTAATATGCCACTTGCCGTAAAGTCTGAGCCACTTTCCTAATGATGCTACAGTCACTGGTGAACACACAACAGACTGATAGTGCTGCCTGTCAACATGCGCACGGGACCGAAATACCAGCCCACAGCGCTGGGCCCGCCTCTCGAGTCCCTCTGCTGCCAGCCACCCTGATGCACATTACAGCGGCCTGTGGTCATCTCTCTGGTTAACTCCTGAGAGTCTATCAAGACTTCTCGAGATGTTCAAAATGCCTTTAAGCACTACTCTGAGTATACTTCTTTTGAAAGAGGACTGTATTTCAAACCACAAATGATTTGTATCATCACACCGTGACTCAGGTGAGCAATACGCCTTGCTAAATGAAACACGAGCAGATCCACGTTCACCTACTCGGACTCATGCCGCCTCTCCAGGGAGAGGGGGCGTGCCACTCCTGCGCTCACCGCCCCCTCCCAACTTGCTCCAGCCGCGGGCAAGCCTCCTCGCAGCCAAGCAAACGAGGCCGCGCATCTTCTTTGGCCGGAGGACTTGTGGCGTGCTCCAGGTTCTTTTCACATGTCGTCTCTTTTCCTTTTAAAATCCCAGCATGCTGCTGATCGCAGAGTACTGTGGTCAGTCTCGAGCACACATATCCTCCCCCGCTTCTCCTCCAGCGGCCACTCCGGCTCTTCCCCTTCCTGTCCCTGGTACCTTCTCCAGTCATCCCCAGGTCCATGCTGTGTCCTGCGCAGAGGTTGTGACACTCTCGGGGAGAGTCCTGAGCGTCTTCACTCAACACCACTGGGACTATGAAAGGAGGGTTAAACCGCACGTTCCCCTTGTACATCAGGGAAGTCTGGGGCTCATTTTGACACTTCCAGAAAAACAAGTAAGTCAGTAATGCCTAAGAGACTGAACGCTTTTCAAGGCTCATACTAAGTGGGAAGCTGCTCTATGAGGCAAATAAAGACGAACACCCCTTTTTAACGCACACCAAGGGACTGAACAGAGAAACTGGTTTATAGGTTTCAAAACCCTCCTCAAAGCATCCTGCTCCTAATTGGGTCTTAAAAGCCTGAGGTTTCGGTTTCCTCCCTCAGGATGGAGTGGGCTGGGCTAGCTCTCTCCCGATGCTTCCAGCTGGATACTCTGCAGACGAAATTTCCATTTGTTTTTAGCTTTTCGAAAAGAAGTGATGACTGTTTTTCCAATCCAATACACAAATTCCACTCGCTATGAAGCACACTGCCCATCCAAACTCACCCCGCGGCAGACCGCTGTGAGCGCCCCAGGGCCTGCACAGGACAGTGAGGCCCGTAAGTCTTTCTACACCCCTGCACCTCTAGGAGGGCGAGTCCTGTAAAAGCCACGAGCTTTCTTTCATACCCTGGCTGCTAGCCAGCTCTGCACCAACGAAGCAGAGGTAAAACCGCCTCGACCACGTCTGTCAGGAAAAACTAAAATTCCAAGCTTAGGCTGAGTATGGACTAAAGGCAGCCACCATCTTCAGTCTCGTCCCAGGCTAAGACGCTTGAGTGGAGCACAACAGAAGCAGAGCCCCACAGCACCTGCTCCAGCCCGGCCACAGACAAGCCCTGGGACCACCAGCTCCAGCCCGGCCACAGACAAGCCCTGGGACCACCAGCCCCAGCCCGGCCACAGACAAGCCCTGCGACCACCAGCTCCAGCCCGGCCACAGACAAGCCCTGGGATCACCAGTTCCAGTAGCTGCACCCCAGAGCATCCTCACCTTCCCCCGCCTTCACCACCCAACCTCTCCTGGAGATAGAACTCAAACAAAAACACATCAGGTAAAAAACGCTACAGAAATGTCGCTGCCATCGTAAAATGCTCATCACGTAATGATCACCTACCTGGTCATACTTTCAAAAGTACACTATGAAGAAAACACTTTTCCACAGGGAGACTTCTCTTTTTACATCGAGGAGCCACAATTTAACCTTCCCTTTCCTACCAGCTCCCCGCTATCAAAATAAAATTGATAGGAACTGGACTTCCCTGGTGGCTCAGACAGTAAAGCATCTGCCTACAACGTGGGAGACCCGGGTTCAGTCCCTGGGTGGGGAAGATCCCCTAGAGAAGGCGATGGCACCCCACTCCAGTATTCTTGCCCGGAGAATCCCGTGGATGGCGGAGCCTGGCGAGCTACAGTCCACGGGGTCGCGAAGAGTCAGACACGACTGAGCGACTCCACTTTCCCTTTCCCTGGTGGTGCAGTGGTTAGGACTCAGTGCCCCAACTGCCGGGGCACCGGCTCAATCCTGACTGGGGAACTAAGGTGCTGCAAGCTGCATGGGGCAGCCCCCAAAACAAACTGTTAGATTCACCACCTTTATTCTACACGGCAAGGCATGCTGTACTTTACCAAAAAAGTTTAAAGCTAAAGGCAGCAGTCAAAAAAAAAACCAAACCAATCTTCAGTACAAAAAATGCTTTTATATTCGGTTATGTGTTTAGAAAATTCTTTCCATAAGAAAAGGGGGGCATGTGAGGGGAAGACAAAGTAAAAGTAAATAAATTCATTGAATAAATGATATGACTTCGATGTAGGTGGTGGTCTTTATTCAGTTTAAACCACTCAGATTTGTTCTCAATATTATAATGGAAGCCTACTTTTCCACTGTAAATAACTCCTGGATGTTCATATTTGCTTAAAGGAGCAAATGGCAACACTAACTCAAAAAAAAACCACCCGGAAGAGAGAGACTCTTTCTACTAAGTGACCTGGGCCTAGGCTTGTGCCTAAATTATGCTAGCACAGCCAGGATGCTAATTAGACTTATGGGATCACATAATTTTTCCTCAGATTTCTGTAAGTGAAAAATAAATTACAGACTGATTGAATTACTAGAAATACTTATGGGACCTTTATAAACACACGAATGAGGTAGGATTTCAATTTTAGACAGTCTCATTCCTTAGTCAATGTTCAAAAGTGCAAGTCATTATGGAGCCAAGATTTGGATGCCTGGATCCTGAAAGGAGAAAACGTACCATCAAGAAAACAGAGGTGATTTGCACCAGAAACCATTCGACAGAAATAGGGTTATCCTCCAATAATTTTAGCAAAGTTCAATCCTAAGATGTTGTAAACTGAACCACCAAAGAGAACCCTAGAAGCAAAGAACTTACAGTTTATTTTCTGTAAAAAGAAACCGAGACCTAACATAGAAATCACTGACTTCAAAGCACCAACAGTGCAATGAAAATATGATCAAAAATTAGCTGAGGCAAGTCACTCAGACTACAGTAACGACACAGATTAAAATATGTTTTAATAAGACAATGTACGTTCACTGAAAACCACCACAAAGACAGACACCAAAAGGCTGACTGTGGTCACATCTAGGTCGAAGGATTCTAGGTGATTTTAATTATCTGTTTACTTTTCTATTGAGATCATATACTTTAAAGGAAAAAAAAAAAGGAAATGAGTTCAAAAAAAGTTTTTCAAACACTGTTGGTTTCCACGTGGGAAAACAATCCCAAACATAAAAGAAAACCCTAACCAACGTTAATATTCATATAACATAAAATATGCCTGGATGGTTTATTGGCTTTGAACATTCTCTANAAAAAAAAAAGGAAATGAGTTCAAAAAAAGTTTTTCAAACACTGTTGGTTTCCACGTGGGAAAACAATCCCAAACATAAAAGAAAACCCTAACCAACGTTAATATTCATATAACATAAAATATGCCTGGATGGTTTATTGGCTTTGAACATTCTCTATGGATCTAAGAAAAATTCTCTTTTCCCCTAGCTGACCCTCCCGCATAGACCAATGCTACAATGAAGCATCTCCTGAGTAAGAAAAGTCTTTGAAAGAAACAAATTATCTGAAACAAATATAAGTCTGGGGGGAGGGGGCAGGGAACAGGACCATGAGGCAGACAGCACAGCTTTTTGAGATTACAAGCTTGTCCCCCAGCACTTCCAGACAATGCCCCATCCTCTGTACTAAGCCAGAATTATTTACCTGGTCCTCATTCTCTCGGTTCCTGGATGCACCCGGCCACACCCATACTGAACTGTCAAGACCCGCGGGCCACTGGCTACAAAAGGTCTCAAAGCATCCAGGGGATATATTCTCGTAGAAGGCTAGCCCCGCTCCCAAGAGGAGTCCAGCCCCGCTTTAGGGAGTTCACTGCTGGAAAAGACCGCTGGAATATGCAAACCTTTCGCCCCGGCCCTCCACTGGGTGCCTAACCTGTTTCAGTATACCTGCTGCCAAAGCAAGCACGGTGTCTAACCCGAATCCTCTCCTTTGAAGATGGTAAAACGTGCCCAATATCCATAAGATGTTAGGGGGAGACCCGAAGGAAGTTTCTGACCAGCCCAATAGATTCAAAGACCGCTGGGTCATTGTTAGGATCATCTTAAAAGAAAGTGAAGTCACTCGGTCATATCCGACTCTTTGTGACCCTATGGACTGTAACCTGCCAGACTTCTCTGTCCATGGGTTTTCTCAGGCAAGAATACTGGAGTGGGTTGCCATTCCCTTACTCCAGAGGATCATCCCCACCCAGGGCTCGAACCCGGGTCTCCCGCATTGCAGGAAGACGCTTTACCGTCAGAGCCACCAGGGAGCATTCCACAAACACAAGATATGTCTGAACGAAAACAAGCGGACTGGAAACTGAGATGCTGGGTCCTGGGTCCAGTCTCGGGAGGATTAGCTGGTGTGACCTTGGACCAGTCGTTTCAGCTGGGCTTCAAGTTTTCTGAGTATGAAGTGGGGGGAGATGCACCTCGCCTCGGCAGGGGACAGCATGAGGTCCAAGAGGCCGAGCCGCGTGCCCTGTCCAACCCAGCACCG
>SJYA01004354.1:0-35060 GCA_006410615.1 Neotragus moschatus
CCATCTCATCCTCTGTCATCCCCTTCTCCTCCTGCCCCTAATCCCTCCCAGCATCAGAGTCTTTTCTAAAGAGGAAGCTTCAATTCAGCCTTTTCCTGCTTCCAGCCAACTGCAATGATAGCCTCAACCACTGATTCCCTGTCTTGCTGCGGGTAAAATCTACTTTTCCGAGTGCTGGCTTTGTGCCAGACACAGATCTAGGTACTAGGGGTTCATAGAAGGATTCTTGCTTTCCAGATGCTCTATACTCAGTGGGGAAAAAGACACACCAACACCAGTAGTCCAGTGCTGCCATGAGGGAGACCAGGGAAGGGACCCCCAACATTGTTTCTCCAAGTATTCCTTTGGCTCATGCAGGCCAGTTTTCCCTGAAGCAGCAGTCCACAACCTTTTTGGCACCAGGGACTGATTTCATGAGAGACAGTTTTTCTATGGACTAGGGGTGGGAGGAAGGTTTGGGAGTGATTCAAGTGCATCGTGGGTATTGTGGACTTTATTTTTAATCTAACGCCGCCGCTGATCTGACAGCGTACAGGAGGTGCGCTGTACACACCTGTACAGGAGGTGCAGGCATGTAGCCTGGAGACTAGGAACCCCTGCCCCGAAGTATAAAAGCATCCCCCGGGTGTCTGTCTCATGGACACCAATGGCTAGTTTTTCTGACCACAGATGAGAGATGGCTCCGGTGAGTTTGAGGGACCTTCCTTCACCTTCATTCCCCTTAAGCATTTCCTCTCCCCACCGTCAGACTCCCCTGTGAATGTGAAATGCAATACAATTACTTCACGTTTGTGTGCTTTTCAAGCTTGTGGTGTGTTTGTTCTCCCACAGCTTTGGGAAGGATTATGCTTCTCATTTTTCAGCGGAGGAAATGTCAGTTTAAAGAGTGTTTGTAACTCATGAAGCTCCTCATGCCAATGATTGCCTGACCCAGGATTCAAACTCGGGTTTCTAAGCTGTCCTTTCTCACCTGCTGACCTCAGACTTGTTTTCTGTGTTTCTTGACCACAGGGAAATCATGGTGCATCCCCGTCTCTCTACCACGGCCAAAGCTTTCGACATATTGGCCAGAACTTTGTCCCAGCTCTTGCCTAATATTCTCAGGGGAGACAGCTGGGCCAGAAAAGCAAATTTGAAAAACTCAGTGATAGTCATTTCAAATAAATACCGTCATAGTGACTTAATGATGCCCTTGGCAGTGTCCAGACCCTCACATTTGTATATACAGCAGAAGGGAAGGAAGAGTTAATTTCCCAAAATCAATTTGGGGGAAACTGGGAAGCATAATGGGTTTAGAGTATTCTCCACTTACCAGGGAAAGTCATGGAAACCAGTGTTGCTCAAACCATTAGGTGCCTGTGAATCTCTTTTGGATCTTATTAAAATGCACATTCTGTTTTAATAGGTCTGGTCGAGTGTGAAAGTCTGCATTTTAGTAACTATCTTGTGAGGCTGAGGTTGCTAGTCCAGGGCACAATATGGATACCATGGATTTAAACCACTGACTTTTAAACTTAGTTTACATTGTGGGAGCTCAATCCTGAGGCGTGGGGCCTAACCCTAGAGATTCTAATTTAACAGATATGAGATGTGGCTTGGGCATGAGGAGTTTAAGAAATCTTTCGGTTGGCTCTACGGTGCACTAAAATTTGATTTAAACTCTCAAGGGAGAGTGTCTCCAGCTATGACAGGATTCCAATAGCATATAGTCTTATAGAGATAGTAAGAGAACAGCAAGGAGAGATAATAAAACCTTCCTCAGTGATCAGTGCAAAGAAATAGAGGAAAGCAATAGAATGTGAAAGAACAGAGATATCTTCAAGAAAATTAGAGATAACAAGGGAACATTTCATGCAAAGATGAGTACAATAAAGGACAGAAATGGTATGGACCTAACAGAAACATAAGATATTAAGAAGAGGTGGCAAGAATACACAGAAGAACTATACAAAAAAGACCTTCATGACCCAGATAACCACGATGGTGTGATCACTCACCTAGAGCCAGACATCCTGGAATGCTAAGTCAAGTGGGCCTTACGAAGCATAACTACAAACAAAGCTAGTGGAGGTGATGGAATTCCAGCTGAACTGTTTCAAGTCCTAAAAGATGATGCTGTGAAAGTCCTTCACTCAATATGCCAAAAAATTTGGAAAACTCAGCAGTGGCCACAGGATTGGAAAAGATCAGTTTGCATGCCAATTCCAAAGAAAAGCAGTGCCGCAAATTTTCAAACTACCACACAATTGTGTCCATCTCACATGCTAGCAAAGTAATGCTTAAAATTCTCCAAGCCAGGCTTCAACAGTATGTGAACTATGAACTTCCAGATGTTCAAGCTGGATTTAGTAAAGGAAGAGGAACCACAGATCAAATTGCCAACATCCACTGGATCATTGAAAAAGCGAGAGAGTTCCAGAAAAACATCTAGTTCTGCTTTATTGACTATGCCAAAGCCTTTGACTGTGTGGATCACAGTAAACTGTGGAAAATTCGTCAAGAGTTGGGAATACCAGGCCACCTTGCCTGCCTTCTGAGACATTTTTATGCAGGTCAAGAAGCAATAGGGAGAACTAGACATGGAACAACAGACTGATTCCAAATTGGGAAAGGAGTACATCAAGGCTGTATATTGTCACCCTGCTTGTTTAACTTATACGCAGAGTACATCATGTGAAATGCCAGGCTGGATGAAGCACAAGCTGGAATCAAGATTTCTGGGAGAAATATCAATAACCTCAGATATGCAGATGACACCACCCTTATGGCAGAAAGCCATGAAGAACTAAAGAGCCTCTTGATGAAAGTGAAAGAGGAGAGTGAAAAAGTTGGCTTAAAACCTAACATTCAGAAAACTAAAATCATGGCATGCAGTCCCATCACTTCATGGCAACTAGATGGGGAAATAATGGAAACAGTGAGAGACTTATTTTGGGGGGCTCCAAAATCATTGGCAAATGGTGATTGCAGCCGTGAAATTAAAAGACTCTTGCTCCTTGGAAGAAAAACTATGACCAACCTAGAGAGCATATTAAGAAGCAGAGACATTGCTGACAAACATCCCTCTAGTCAAAGCTATGGCTTTTCCAGTAGTAATGTATGGATGTGAGAGTTGGACTATAAGGAAAGCTGAGCACTGAAGAATTGATGGCTTTGAACTGTGGTACTGGAGAAGACTCTTGAGAGTCCCTTGGACAGCAAGGAGATCCAACCAGTCCATACTAAAGGAAATCAGTCCTGAATATTCACTGGAAAGACTGATGCTGAAACTGAAACTCCAATACTTTGACCACCTGATGCGAAGAACTGACTCATTGTACAAGACCCCAATGCTGGGAAAGATTGAAGGTGGGAGAAGAAGGGGACAACAGAGGATGAGATGGTTGGATGGCATCACCGACTCCATGTACATGAGTTTGAGCAAGCTCTGGGAGTTGGTGATGGACAGGGAAGCCTGGCATGCTGCAGTCTATGGGGTTGCAAAGAGTTGGACAGGACTGAGCAACCGAACTGAACTGAACGGAACTGAAGAGGTGGATTATATAGCAAATATTACACCTGACTTATAGAAAAGGTTTAATGGAATAAGTCAGGGTTTGTCTTTTTCCGAATTCTCTAACGGCAGGGGTGGATTTTTGTCTTTTGAAAATTTGCCCTCTCTTTAATCAGCATTCTTGACTCTCTTGAGTGCTGTATAACATTAACATTTGTTAAAAGAGAAGATGGCTTTCAATCTTTTTAATTTTTTCTTTTTGGTGGCTTATTTGATATTTTTTCTCTAGAATAGGACCCATGTTCAAAGAGATTTTCTTTGGTTACTTATTTAAGAAATATTGCTATGGAACAGCTGTCTGATGTATCAGGAACTGTGCTAGACTATGAGGACTGAACACTGAATAAGACTGACAGGGTCCCTGCCGTTAAGGACTTTGGATGTTGGAGAGGAGCTATAGGGAGAACCAGGGGTGGACAGTAAAGTGTCATGCAGTTAGGGATGGGGCAAGAGTGAGAGTAGATAGCCTGGGATTAGATGAGGCCAGAAGAGCCGGAAGGTCTTTGTTTAGGAGCTCAGAACAATGATAGGAGTTAATCAAGTAAAAGAGAGTGAAATGAGCATTCCAGGAAGAAGGAAAAAACATATGCAAATACTTGGTGGGAAGGCTGAACACAGAAGGTTTGAGGAATTGGGAGAAGTTCAGTGTCATTTGAGCAGAGGATGTAGCAAGTGGGAGGTGGGTATAAAGGTGTGGCGCTGGAGAAAGGCAGGCTCGAGAGAGACAGGGAGAAGGCGCTGGCACCCACTCTAGGACTCTCGCCTGGAAAATCCCGTGGAGGGAGGAGTCTGGTGGGCTGCAGTCCATGGGGTCGCTAGGAGTGGGACACGACTGAGCGACTTCACTTTCACTTTTCACTTTCCTGCATTGGAGAAGGAAATGGCAACCCACTCCAGTGTTCTTGCCTGGAGAATCCCAGGGACGGGGGAGCCTGGTGGGCTGCTGTCTCTGGGGTTGCACAGAATCGGACACGACTGAAGCAACTTAGCAGCAGCAGCAGAGAAAGACAGAGCTGGTTTGGAAAGCTTGGATTTTAGGTAGGCTGGGCTCATAGCAGCAGGTGCATGGATGTTGAAAGGTGAATGTTCACAAACCAGGGCTTGGATCCCAACTCTGCCACCCCTGGCCTGTGTGATGTTGACCACACCACTGTGTCTCAGGGTCTCAATGTCATTGTTGCCTGCAGTGTGGGGGTGATAATGCCTCCCTCTTAGGGCCAATTTGAGGATTGAATGAGTGAGTACATGACAAGTGTATAACATATAAGAGCTCGATAGATGATAATTATTGCTGTCAGTTCCAAGAACAATGGAAAGCTGTTCTGTCTGGAGGTGTAATTTGTAAGGAGTGAGACAGGGATGTGAGTTAGGAGGGGAAGGGAATAGTGCACATGAGCTGGAACCAGAAGACCACAGATATTGGACAGATATTGATTGGATGGGAGGTCGGAAACAAGGGTCACAGGAGTCTCGGGTAGTCCTTGGAATTTGGACATGGGGATGGTGACAAGTGTGGGATGTGTATCACGAGGTCGGTTGTATACATGTTGAGTGTGTATCCATCAAGGATCAGCTGCAGGGAGCAGACTTCACTCCAGCCTGTCTAGCAGGAAGGCATTTATCCCAGTGTATTAAATGGCTTGGGCTTCCCAGGTGGTGCTAGGGGTAAAGAAACTGCCTGTCAATGCAGGAGACTTAAGAGATGTGGGTTCGATCCCTGGATCGGGAAGATCCCCTGGAGGAGGTCATGGCAACCCACTTCAGTATTCTTGCCTGGCGAATCCAATGGACAGAGAAGCCTGGTGGGCTACAGTCCATTTGGTCGCAAAGAGTTGGACATGACTGAAGCAACTTAGCATTCATGCATTAAATGGCTTACAGATTGTCAAGAGGGCTGAGGAAACAGAATCCAGGTTGAGCTCTCAGGAGTAACCTCTAAGGCTGCTCTTAGGAACTGAGCCTCTGTGGTCCCTGCTGTATCTTCAACAGTCTTACGGTCAAGAAGTTGCCCCCTCTACAGCCACAACATCACCATTTCAAACAGGAACCACCCCCAATAAGGAAGCCGCTGCTACTGCCAGCTCTAGAACCAACGTGAATCTGCAACAGACCGTGTCAGCAGAATGCATGCTCCTCTCCTTACAGCCAGGCTCGCCATACCTGCTAAGCTGGACACTGGAACCCCGGCAGACCCCCGCAGCTACAAGATAACCACAGCCCTGCACAGCTGTGCGTGCTGAGTGGATGAACATTCCAAAATCCAAGACCAAACCATTCTAAAGCCTGAGCTGCAAGGGAATAAGGAAATTGTGTTTTTAACTTTCCCACCTGTGGGGCAGGGAAAAGCAAGGTTGAATAGTTGTGGGATGTGACTCATAAGAACATTATAAAATCAGTTCAGGTGATCACAACAAGATTATTTCCTTAGTCACAAATAAGGGTGAGTATTACTTAATGAAATGTTTGTCTTGGGGGTGTGATTGTGTGTGTTGTTTGTATGTGCACACACACATGCAGTTGTTTGGAAAGGAAGGTTCCCCCCCCCCCCACCCCCGCCAGGGTCATGGTAAAAAAGCTTGAGGGCCACTGCACTAGTCATTGAGTTAGCCTTCCACTGCAGGGTCTCAGAGAGAGCTCGAGCACAATAGCTACTGTATTGGACTGGATTTTCGGAAAAGAACCAAACTGAATGTAGAGATGATGCAGTCATTGGCAAGAAAACGTCATTTGAAGGCAAGGGGGTTGGTTCAGCCACCCAGAGAGACAGTGTAGAGTGTGAAGAGAAAAGGGACCTGAGCCCAAGGAACATGGACGTTTGGTCTCGGCAGAAACTTCCTTCCAGTGTTGTGCTTACCCCTCTTGCAGACTGGATTTTTCATTCATTCTCCAGAAAGAGAACCAGGTCCAGGGGACCCTTGGAGTGCTTTGGCAAGAATGTTCCAAGCACATACTAACTAGAGCTGATTTTGCAGTAGCCTGGCAGAGCCGTGGCACACAGGCTGGCACCTGGCCTGGGCTCTGACACCACACTGGCACTCTGGACTCTGTGAGGGATGGTAGTACAGAGCAGAGAGGTTCTTAGGAAACACAGAAATGACTCTTTAGATTTCAAGGCTCCAGCTTGTGAGTTATGACCACAGAGGAGCCTAAACCCTCACTGGTGAAGGTGAACTTAGTAGCTTTAGGGTACTGTTTCTAATTTTTAAAGAGAATTCTTTTGCTATATTGAAAAATGGCAACAAGGGATGGGAACTATGCAGGAAGATCCTTATTGCAGCAAGATCAGAAGGCAAGAATGAGCATACTCTGATGTATTCAAACTGAAATAGTATAATAGCACTTAGATGAATGAGCTATTAATAGATCTCTGTGTGTTAGCTTAGATAAATCTCAGAACCTTAATGTTATATGAAAACTTCAAGTCACAAAATGCCATATAAAGTAGGATATCATTTATTGAAAAATTTAAAAACACACAGACTTGTACTATATATTTCTAAGGGAAAACAAATATAAAACTATATCAGTGAAAGTGTTAGTCATTCATTTCAGTCATGTCCAACTCTTTGTGACCCCATGGACTATAGCTCCCCACAAGCTTCTCTGTCCATGGAATTCTCCAGGCAAGAATACTGGAGTGGGTAGCCATTCCCTTCTCCAGGGAATCTTCCTGACCCAGGAATCGAACCCGGGTCTCCTGCAGAATAGCAGGTGGATTCTTTACCATCTGAGCCACCAAGTGAAGGGGACATGCAAACTCCCAGGCTGTAGTTAGCTCTGGGGAGGGCACAGGGATGTGAACAGAGCAGTGAGGCTTCATCTCTACCTGCATTTTTTATTGTTTAAAAGAAGCAGAAGCAAATATAGTAAAATATTAATAGTTATTAAATATTGGTGAGTCGTGGGAGAAATACTACTCTCTGTTCTTTTCATAATTAAAAATAAATACAAGAATATATAAATTTTTCAGTGCCCAGAGCAATAATCAGGCTTCTTCCCCTGACCCCAGGTTAAGCAGATGTCCTGTAAGACAATGATTAGGGGAAAGTGTACACACACACACACATACACACACACATGCATATATATGTACATGCATACAAACATACCTACTCACACACACACATATATACACTCACCTATCTATGTAACCTCAAATAAAACAAAAAACTTTTAATTTTTTACTGCAAAATATTGTTCGTATCATATATTTCTTCATTTTCTGAGAGATGAAGCATTTACATCATGGGACCCTAAACTTTTTCCATGATTTGACCATGTACAAAAATCTACAGACCACCTGTCTCACATTAGAATGATGATCCTGGATTGTTTGGAGAGTCAGGGAGAAACAGGAATCCCGGAGGACTGAAGCCCGCTGCAGGGCAGAGCTCCTCCATGCTCTCAACGGCCTTGTCCCCCAGTGCCAGGAGAGTCAGCGGTTCCCAGGGATTCCGGAAGCCTCCTCCGTTCGGTGAATCCTGCCCAGTTTTTCCTGCACTCCCTTCTTTAGTGCCTGATCCTATCAGCAGCCCCCTGGACATGCAGGGCCCTTCTCCCAGCCAAGAATTGTGTGATGCGGGGATTTTGAGGAAGTCACAGAGGCATCCGTGTGTGATGGAGAAATGGGGTGAGGAAGAAGTCACCAAATGTGGAGAAAGACAGTCCTGTGAATTTTCCCAAGGGCAGAAATACATTTACACTCACTTGTTATTATTCATCAACTTGTTCGTCACCCTCCTCGGCAAGTTCTACAAGTATAGTTTGTGTGTGTGTGTGTGTTTATGAGTTGGGGATGGGAGAGGGCAGAATGAGTGAGCGCCAGAGGAGTTTTTACCAAAGAGGCATATGTTTAGGCAGCCTGGACTCCTGGTTTGAAAAATGACTTATTTTACTTGCATAGATGGTGTCATTTGCGCGCAGCATTTCCAGGGGGTTGGTAACCCTCAGGGAGCCACAGAATTCCATTTTAATCTTTCTAGGCCATCTACTCCCTATGGGTTGCCATTCCCTTCTCTGGGGGTCTTCCCAACCGAAGGATTGAATCCAGGTCTCCTGCATTGCAGGCAGATTCTGTACCATCTGAGCCACCAGGGATTCTGTATTATCCCTACGTTGGGTTATTAATGACTATTAATATGATTATTCTCTTATAAATGTTTGTCTTGCTACTGGATTCTTTTAAATTCTGTGTCTTCAGATGCTGGCTTTCAGGCCATTGCTTGACAGAGACTGAGATTAGGAACCCTTGAGGAGGCAAATATCAGGTACCTCTGCTCTGGAGTGTTGGTTAAAAATGAAAATGGAAACTTTCTCAAGTTAATTTATGAGACAGTAGAAAATTTACGTAGCTTCCACGTGCTTAGGTTGCAGATACTTTTTCAAGAGTGCATGAGTTGGCTTAAGCAGGATACTTCTGTCCTACAGAGTCAGGGTGTGATGCCACGTGCCCCCTTATTCTGTGGCTTCGGGTCCTCAAAACCTGTGTTTTTTTCACAGACCACTTGACTTGCTGAATTCAACATCTCTTCCAATGCCCACTCTTCCCAAGTGACTCTTCCCAGAAAGTGTCAAAGAGAAATGTAGACTTTACTGAACATTTCTTAGTGGAGACCTAGGAAGCAGTCGATGTAACACCTGGCTCGGCAAATCACTTTAATCTTTCCCTTAGCCATTTTTATTCTCCGAAGTCCCTCTCATCCACCCCACCACTGCTGTTCTTTTACTTCCCTTCTTTTAAATCATTTCTAGCCCTTCTCTGACAAACTTTCCTGAGTTCCTACTCCTTTCTCTTCTTTCTCCCTGAGAAAAATGCAAATTTTACTCCCTTCTTTTACATAGCAGTTAAGGCGTTCCTTTTTCCTCTGAAGCATAACTTCATGAGCTTATATTTCAAGTCAGTAGTCCTTCTCTCAAACAAACAAGGTGCTCCCTCGCAGACGGACACATGTAAATGAGGTTGAAATGTCCTGACCCTCCAGATCAGGAGAGGAGTCCTCACCTTTTTCAGAGTCATCATTGTCTGTCAACAACATAGTGAGGCCTTAAAAGCCCTCCACAGGATGGTTTCCTGAGAGCCCTTGGCAGTGGGGAAAGAGCTCATGTGGGAGACAGCAGCCGCTCTTACCAAATGGCTGATCACCTTGACGGCTGCGCGCTGACTGAATGCTTGCCGAACTCACGGCCCTTTCCTGATGGGAAACAAAAGCTGTCTGTTGCCTTACTGTCAGTCTCAGTTCTGGCAGAGTCAAGCCTGGCCGGGTAGTTTTCCAAATACCCACAAGGTATTAGATTCAGGATGGTCAGTTTTGCACACTTTAGATCCTACTGTTCACTCCATTTGCCAAGCAAGGTGCCCTGAACCTCGTCCCCAAATCCCGACTCTGCTGAGGTGGCATGACAGCCAGACGGCTACTAAGTACCATCAGCTTTATGCCAATGTGGGGGCCTTTCCTCTGGCTGGGGGCCTCGGGAACAGCGCCTGGAATCTTAGTTCTCAGGTCTGTGATGAGAGAGGCTGCTCTTCTGAGACAGAGGAGACTTGGAAAGATTAAAACTCAGCCCCTTGGCTTTTCTGATGTGAAATCCAAGTTCCAGGGAAGGGGCAGGACTAGCTCCAGGTCACACGGTGAGTTGGTGATTGGGCTGGGCCTAAATCCATCCCTCTGGTTCCCATGTGTGGCTCTGTCCGCCATGCCACACTGCGTCCCTGCCTTCTGTCTGGAAGATACTTCACTCAAAAGTCTCTTTTTAACCCTGAGCTGGATCTTCCCAGGGGATGGAAGTGTACTATTTAATTCCCTTTGTGTTTTTCAGTCTCGGCCTAAAGTTTTCTTTTTTTTCCCCCAAGTGTCTGGAAGGATAAGTGCTGTGTGGTAGGGAGTTGCTTTCTTCCCCAAGGCCAGGAGGGATGGTTCAGTCCGAACTACTGTATAAGAAGATGGACAACACGTTCTCAAGGGGAAAGGTGTTTGTATCCACATACTGGAATTTATCCACCTTGACTGATATGGTGGTGTTGACCTGGAGGTGTTCCAACAAGAACTGGGAGAGGTTCTGGTATATGCTTTTGGTTTGCGCTCCAGACTCACACACCGTCACCAGGGTCTGCTTTTTAACGTCTTTGTTGATGAGGAGCTCCAGCTTCAGGTCGACGGAATGCTCTGGGCATTTCACAAGAAACTGCAGTTGGCAGATGATGAAGTACCAACCTGGGAACTGGATCACCAGGTTCCCATCCTGATATCTGACTCCATGGATGATGCCATCTTTGTTCCAAGACAACTTGGTTTTGTTTATGTGCTTTGACACTGGAAGGAGAGAGACAAAAGGACCTCAGAGTCATTAGGCAAATTTCAGATGCAGATTGGAAAATTTGAAATCTTTATTCAAGGTTCCCCATTCAAGCCCCATGTTTTCTGTAATATTGCCTGCTGGTTCAGTCGTCTGGAATATCTTCCAGATATTATGTCACTGCTAGGCATTGCTGAATGTTTAAGGTACAGGTACAAAACTGCTTTTGTAAAGCATAAAGCTGGAGGGTCAGAAAACACACAGTCCTAGACCTTTACCCCCTGCAGAAGTAATTTTTTTCCACTTAATCATTTTATCATTCTGTTGTTATTATTATAAGTTCTACTTCTCCCTTTTCAGACTCTAAGTTCCTGGACTGTATTCCTTATAAGTTTTGGGCTATCATGGACATATATTCAATCAATCAATGAACATTTGATCAACAGGGGACTGCTACTGGGTAAGCATTGCACAAAGTATCAGAGAAAAAGCATTCAGTTTGGTTCAGTTAGTAACCAATTCAGGCATCAGTAAGTCTAGGAGAACCTCAGTCTGTTCTTTCACATTCAAATGCGACCCTTAACTGTTCATTTTCTGAAGTTTTAAATGCCTTCCTCTCTTTAAAGGGCAGCCAGACGTCACTGTGTAGAGTGAGTTCACATTAAGGGATTCCTCCCAGCTGGGATTTACAGAGGAGCAGAGAAGTAGCAGGCCCTCTAAGCAGACATGTTGGTGTCAGAAGCCAAGTCTCTGAGTCTTTTCACTGACAAGTTAAAATCAGCCCTGATGGGTCCAGGTGTCTTTCAGAATTGGGAAGCTGGCATGTTCATTTTAATTGCTTCCCTTTAAACCTCGTTGCAATTCAACTGAAGAATGAGAACTAATCTAACTGCAAAATTGAATTTTGAAAATGAGCAGGATGGCTATTGCAGAGAATCTTGGCCATCTCCTCTGTACCTCCTCTATCCTAGCATAAAAGCCTCTTATTATTTCATCTCTAAGGGACCTCATACCTGAAGCATGCTGCAATATGCAAGTGGGGCCTCTGCCAACATGGTCATTAACCTATCAATGTGGACACCAGGAAGTTTTGTGACTTTCTTGTGAATGACTTGATAGAGGAAGAGATTAAGAGCCTGCTTCCCACGTACGAGGGAAAGGACGGTACCCTTGGCCTGCAGCCCGTAGGTGAATGAAGAGGGGTCGGGGTGGAGCACTGATTCCCTCACAGGCCAGGGAGGCAAACTTAAAGGAGTGGATGAGGTTTAGGAAGCAGGAATCTTGCAGCTTTTGAGAGTAATGCTCTCCCCTCTTCCCCTAAGCCATTTAAATTCAAATTATAAAAATTATCACACGGGTTAAACAAAATACACATGCAGGTCACATCTGGCCGTGAGCCTCTACTTGTGACCTCTGGCCACAGGAGTGACCCTCATATGGTTGGGGTTCCTGGTTTTGGTTACTGACCTTGGAGGTAGGCCCATGATTTCTTGAATGGAGCTCTTTCCAGGATACATGAGATGTCCTCTGAGCAATTCCCTAAAAGTAAGACCACATGTTAAATGCCTCTCTCTGCTCTGGGAATCTTCTCCCATGACCCTTTGATGGAGACAATTACTATTCTGTTTCCATTTGGGGGATAAAAGGAAAACCTGTTTTTCTCATTTTGCCATCAAGTACCTTAGGAGTTTTTTTTCTTTAAACTTGATTGCTTCCACATGGACTTTTACAAAAGATTGTAGAAGTTGGAGGAAGGAAACCAACAGGGCCTGAGTTCCTGTATGTACCTGGTGCCATTCTTGTCGCTTCATATACTCCGCCTCACTGGAGCTCTGCAACAGCTCTGTGAGAGAGGGCTGACTAAGTCCCTTTGAGAGATGGAAAGAAGCGTGGGCACTAGACAAATTCAGTGCGTTGTCCTATATCACTCAGCCAGGCAGTGGTGGTTAGAACACTGAGGCTGCTAGTAATTACTGCCATCCTTCCTTTAAGAGTGCACTTCTGTGTATTCCAGCTGACTGAATTTTCAGAGTAGCTCTGCAAGGCTCACCCTGATGTCCAGACATGGTCAGCAATACAAGGTCACTGCAAGTTGGAGGACACCCTGATATCCACTCCCATGTCTATCTGATTTCAGAGACCAGGCTTCCTCCTCAAGGCCATTTTGCCAGAGAGAGGAGGTAAACACATCCTAGTGTTCAATTTTAAAAGGATATAAGAACATAGAGACCTAAGCAGGGAGCCTGCTATATGGAGCTTCCTTGGCCGGGAGAAAAGACAATGTTTGTGTCATTGTGGAATTTAAGAAATCAGAATATTTTAAATGCATTCACTGGTGATGGCAGCTTCATTTCTTAGTAAAGTAATTATTTTGTATGCACAGAACCAAGCCATACATTTCCTGCAACGACTTACGAGTTCAACTTATTCTGGGCATTTTTTTCTTCTCTTTGAGTCTTGGTTTCCCTGATCTATAGAACTGGCAGATCTAGGATCTGACATTGACATCTTTTTGATGGTGTCGCCAGAGATGACAGAGACGACCGATGAGTCCATCTGTCAGAGACGAGGCAGCCATTCAGTCGAGGGGACCATATCCTAGCAGGCTTGCTCGTGGGGATTTTAGAGTAGCATCTGTTGGCCTCACAGTCTTCCCCATTGCCCTCTGTCCTGGCCTGGGAAAATCCCTCCTGGCCTTCCTTACAGTGGGGGCTTGCAGGGGTAGAAAGTTAAGTGAAGAGTTCCCCCTGCTGTCTGAACATGCTCACCACTAGAGGCACCCCCAGCAGAATTAGGGGTCTGTCTTCATTCTTATCTCCCCTGGAGGCATGAAGAGGCTCTGGTCCACAGGTCTCTTGGGTGAGGAGGGCTGGAGGGCCAGCTGCTCTTGTTCTTTTGTTCTTTTGATTTCATCTCTCGCTCATCCTCCAGCTAGGGAATCTTGTCCGGCCTGCAACCCACACTCTTGGGGTGTGTACAGTCATAGCAAGGAGGCAAGGAGGACTGATCGTTTTTTTTTTTTTTTGAGCCATGCCCCGCAGGGCTTATGGAATTTCAGTTCCCTGACAAGGGATTGAACCTAGGCCAAGGGAGCAAAAGCTCGAATTCTAACCACTAGGCCACCAGGGAACAGAGGGGTTCATTCTTAAATATGCTGTGGCTCTGAGTAGAAGGGCCAGCCTTCTCTTCTTGGGGTGTGGAACATCCGGTCCAGAGAAGCACAGAGAGACATGTCTGGCTGTGTCTCTTTGCTCGGAACCCCTTTCTGACCCACTGTGACGCGGAGTCGGGGCCAAGCTCCTCCCCATGGCATCTGTGTTCCACTGTGTTCTAATCCCTGATGAACTCTGCAGTCTCCCCGCTTGCCTTCCCTCTTTGCCCTGTTGCCTCTTGTGCTTGTTCCAGCAGTAGCAGGAGTGGTGCTGGGAATAATAATGCCAGCTGGTACATAGTGACTGATGGCTATTTTCTTTTTACTCGGCTAAGCCTGTTACATGCATTATTTTGTTATTCTCACCATCACTCCACGAGAAAGGTACTCTAGAAACTTCTCTCTTATATATAAGGAAATTGAGTCTTTAAAAAGTTACATGGCTTGTCACATTTTCAAAGCTAGTCAGTGGTAGAGGGGCAATTCAAGCTGAGGCTGTCTGACTCTAATGCTCGAGTGGATTTTTGACCATTCTACTGGAGGTTGGGCCCTTGGGATGCCCCCAGTTACACCATGTTGGCTTTCCATTTCATCTGGAATCCCCCTCTTCACTGGCAAGTTGTGCCTTGTTTAAAGCACTGCCTGGCAGCCACCTCCTCTGGGAACCCTTCTCTGACCTCTCCTTCCATTTATTTGCCTTCTCCATTGGACCATGAATCTTCAGGGCAGAGACCACTGTTCCCATATCCCCACTGCCAGCCCAGAAGAAACTCTGTAAATGTTTGTCAAGCTGAATCATGTAGTCTGTCTCTGTTCCTTCCCTCTGTGGATGTCAGCTTAGCTCTCAGGGCTTGAGGAAGGGAATGCGGATGCTTGGCCTGGCCTCCCTTTCCGGGCTAGATGACACCTGGCCTCATTCTGTCCTTGGTTCTGCAGGTCAGGTTAGATTGCATGGGAGGTTAGGGTTCAAGCCCTTGGCTCAGGCCAGCACGTCACACCGTGAACAGCTCTCCTCCTGGGCCAAGGACCCCCTCACACCTCTCACTCATGGCAACTGTCAGGTGAGCTGCTCTTAACGGGGATGTAGAAGTACAAGCCTGGACTTGCCTCTCACACATGTAGGTTCTTTTTTTTTTTTTTTCTTTCCCCTTTGGTCTTTGTATGTTTGTTGGGTTGACCTCAGCTGTAATTCTGAGAAACCCAAGGATGGAAAAAAAAAAAACAAAAACACCTCATTTTGAAGCTTTTGCATTTCCTGAAGTCAAATGCCATGGTGTATCTTAGTTTTTCTTAAAAGATCTGTTAGATGTTTCAAAAAGAAGGGAAAACAGAGGCAACTCTCTTGAAGAATGACATCATTGAGTTGGCTAAGGGAAGGGACTGGGGAAGCAGGGCTCTAGAGGAGCTCTCGGTGGAATGGAACTGCTGAACGTGGAGAGGAGCCTGGAAAAGGCACGCTGCTGGGGCTTAGTGACTTTCAAGGCTGTTAGGAGGGCCAGGGCTAATGGGGGCTGGCTCTGTGGGCCCAAACAGCATGGCTCCTGGAAGTTTAAGGAGACAATGCACTCAGCTAATGGCAAATACTGCTCTTGTCCCCATTTCCTGGATGAGGCAGTGGGAAGACTTTCATTAAGGACATACAACACACATTGCAAGTCACAGTTCTGGCAGCTCAAATATTGGACCAGTTAGTGCTATTCAGAGATGTGTTGGGCTGGTGTGAGAGTTATGTGGCTCTTGTCAAGACCTAGATGAATATTCCATGGGTCATCAGCCACGTGGCTTTGAGTCTCCTTATCACCCTGTGAGCCCATAATGTAATCTTTTTTGGTTATGAGACAGGAATCCTATAGTATTCCTGGAAGTTTGAACTTGGGGAGCATTGGGAGCAAAACACACCTCTGTTTCATTTATTTCCCAACTGAATTAGCTGCACTGAGGGGTTTAATTTGAAGAACTAAAGACTAGGGAGAGGAGGGGAGAACAGTCTGCACATCGTGGCAAGTAGATGGCCCGGGAGTTAAAATCTAGGACTTTTCTTTGGGCGGTTGTGTCTCAAGATAGATGAAGAGCAGGGTGGATCAGATGATCCAGAAGGGCCCTTCTAGCTGATTTTAGACGGCTGTGTAGACTCAGCTGTACACTGCCAGGCCTGCTACAGGGACACGAAGTCAGTCGCAGCTCCAGCTGTCTATCTTTTGAGCATGTTGCTCTACCCCAGCTAGGAGTCTGTCTACACGTATTAAGATTTCCGGACACCTGCAGCAGTAGAACAGAGTGTTTTAGGTCTGGGACTAACCTAAGTTATGAACAACCTGGTTCTGTAAGGGTTTTCATAGTTCATAGAACTGGAAGTTCCCTGAGAAATCATTTGGCCCAGGCTTGGTAACCACATAACACACGTGCTCCCCAATGTTACCCCCACAGCAGGCTTGTCCGAGGTCACCCCATGAGTCAGTGGTGGGGCCAGGCCGCAGTCTGGGACCCCATGCTTCTGTCAGGCATTCCATCTTTCAGACAACTCAGGATCTCTGTGAGTACTCCTGAGGACCAAGGTCTTCAGCTGGGCAAGATTTGTTAGCCACCTTCCCAAGCTTTGGTCTCCTCTAGAAGGATCATGAAATTTTCTTGGGCTTCGTTAGGAAGCCTGGAGAGAAATATTTGCCAAGAAAACCCTCCTGGCCAGGTGCATAGAAGACAGAGATAGGGAGAGAGATGTTGCTTTAGGTGGTCGGAGGGGTCATGCTGTAGACAGAAGTCAGAATAATGCAATATGAAGATGGGAACCCTCCTTGAGATCTCAAAATATTAGACCCCAAAGGACCATGGATGCCAAGTTAACTGTGACCTTAGATTTAGGAGTGGAGAGGCTGAATTCAGAGGGACTAAGGGTCTGGCTCAAGACCCCACAGTAGGTTAAGTGGCAGAGCTGGGTTCAGACCACAGAGTTCCTGGCTCCTAGTCCTGGGCTCTGCCCTGGTTGTTAGTCTTCCCCTGGAGCAGAGAGGCTTTAAATGTAGGAATAAGTGGGTTTGCAGCCACCATACACACTGGCCTGAAATGGACTAGACAGCTATGGGTGCCTGGAAAACAAGCACTGATGAGCCATCTGGACTTCCTTTTCCCAGGGGAATGCCAGCAGGTGGCTTCAGGTTCATGGGCTGAACCTTGCCAAGTAATAACGTCAGGGGCTGTCAGGCTTCCATTAAGACGCAACAATGCCCAATGGGGCAAAACAAGCCACACCTACCATTCCAGCCAGAAAGTATGTGATCTGAGTGCCAAGTACCTTCCAGGTTAATATCAGAGCAAAACAGACACAGTGCATCTCAAAGAAAGCACCTGGGCTTTGGTCAAGGCTTCTAAGGTCAGACCTGTCACTTCCCGTTACTGACCCTCAATTACTCCATCTGTTAAGTGGGGATAGTAACAGGCAACCCCAGCGTGTGCATGTTGCGCAGACGCAGTGAGGTTATGGATGTCAAATGGCCTGTACAGCACATGGCTTGCAGGAGATAACCCGGCGCGCGGCAGCCCCCTCTTCCCTGACTCTTTCCTTGGTTCTTAAGTAGCACAGTTTAGCAGCACTCTTAGCAGACTCGTCTGGCCAATGAGACACTCATTAAGCCAGAGCCTGGTGGACTGAAGTTTCTTAATTATGTACCTAAGTGTTTGAGGTCACTGGATGCTCTCAGGAAAGTGTGAATAGCCCTTCGTCATCTGTTGAAAATATTTTAATCCTTCCAAGAAGGAGAGGAATTATCCTCATGATTCTGCGTCTACCATGTCCTGGCTTCCGAGTTCCACCCTTCTGGAGAGTCGCAATAGCGACATCTAGGGGAGACCCTCGCCATTGTCAGTGGAATTCGGAATCGCAGTGAATCCCTAACCTAAGGGTCATTTCAGCTGACGTCAGTGTGACGGTTTCCTTGACTAACTCGCCATGGAGAAACTCCAGAATAGGCCATTAGTTAAACAAAGGACTAGGTAGCCTTGAGTTTACAGATGGCATTTGAGGAGTAGCTATTCTGGCATGCTCAGTGTTAAACACATCGAAAGTCACAAGTAAATACAAGTTGAGATCAAGTGAAAATTCATTTGAATCCCTTGAAGGTTCCTTGGGATTTTGAAGGTGGTTTTTTTTTTTTTTTTTTTTGCCACATGGCACAACTTGTGGGATCTTAGTTCCTGACCAGGTATTGAACAGGGCCCACAGCTGTGACGGCACGGAGGCCTATCCTCTGGACTGCCAGGGAATTCCCTTGGGGTCTCTTCAATCCTGACCTGTTGCAGTATGTAAGATAAAGCTATCTGACTTGATGTGTAATTCCTTGAAATTCACTTATACTAAGTGCAGATTGAATCGATATTATTGGAGGGTATTTAAGAAGCACCTTTAAAGTCTAATTGAAAAGGCAGAGAGAGATCTGCTCACGTCTAGCTCCCATTTCCTGGCCCGGGGCTTGCACAGTGGGGCTTGTAGAAATTTAAGACAACACGTGTGGTGTCCAGAGAGCTTGTTTGAAAGGTGCAGTGGAGCCAGTTTGGAAACAAGCTTGCTTTCCTTCTCTCCTTCCCTTCTTCCTTCTGCCCTTCCCTCCTTCCCCCGCTTCTGTTTCTTTTTTCCTCCTCTTCCCCAAAGTGAAAGATGGGGGTTTTTCTCCTAGATTTAAAGACTTGTGACATGTGTATGTGCAAAATTCAAGCATAAATGTTAATATGCGCCTCGATGATTGAATTCTTTTCCTTTTTCTTCCCCTTCTCCTGTCTCCCACCCCCCACACCGCCCCCTCCCTCTCCTCTCCTCTGGGTGACAAGGGACAGGGATTAGAAGCAGGTGGCTTTAGCACTCTGATGGCCTCTCCAGGACTCTGTCCCACCTTATACTGTGTGGCCCATTTTCTAGTTTATTTCTGTTAGAGTCCTGATCCCAGTTAGCTCTGCCTTAAGAAAAAGACACTTTCAGAGTGAGCTTTGAGTGAATAGGTTTAAAGTAAACATAGAGGCAAATAAGTTCTTTGAGGCCTTTGACTATGTGAAAAGCAGTGACCGCTGAGCAGCTGTATCCTCACTTAGTGTGTGTGTCGGGGGGGAAGCTACGACAACCAGCGGACTGGGCAGTTAGATCCAGCTCTGTCCCCCTGACGGCTGTGAGGGCTCTGCTGTTTTCAGCCCTTCTAGAGGAGGATGCTGCTGCACCTCCACCTGCCTCTGTGCAGCCTGCATCTGGTCCCAGCTACACGAGACCAGGCACAGCGGGCGATCGGTGAGCAACCACCTCCTTGGTTTAGTTTCACTGCCTTCCATCGGGCAGCTTGTATTGCTTCTTTGGGGGTGGGCTCACTAGCTGCAATTGGCCAACCTTATTTGATCTGTTTTAAATGCCCATGTTTTCTTTTTAGCAGAGGGAGTGCCAGGCAAACGTGGGGCACTGTTGCAATGGTATTAATAAAGTGGTGAGAGAATCCTAAGATATTTGTTTGTGAGATGAGGAACACACAAGAGGGGTTCAGGACTCCTCCACGTGTTCTATCCACTATTTCCACCTCCTCAGGGCCCCCAGGAACCTCTGGATATTAGGGGACCTGTGACACTCACAGGAAAGGCAGACTATCTTAACTGGCCCGTAGTGAGGGTGGGGGGAGGATCCTCCCAGTTCTCAGGATCCTCCACTGCGAAGCTGGGCCTGCATTTGGCCTCCAGATCCCCTGCCGTGGGCTGTTTACGCTCCCCACAGCCCAGCTTCTTGTGCAGAGCCACGTGCGGAGGTGCCCTAGTGGCCCTCTCTGGCCCGGAGCTCAACACCAGAGAGCAGGCCTCAGTGACAGGAAGACAGACAGCCATAGGAGCAAGTGTGGAGGAAGTGACAGAGAGCCCTGGGGGGATTCCTGGCCTTGGAGCCCTGCTGGGGACACTGAGGAAGCACGGTCATGTTGCACTCAGCATCTTGACCATGACATCCTGGATAAGCCAAAGAGCTCCCAGGCACGTCAGCTTGGATTTTGAGGTCAGGCCCCACTCCTTGCTAGCTGTGCAATCTTAGGCAAGTTGGTAAGTCTCTCTGTTCCCCTACGTACAATTATCAAGGGGCTGATAATTATCCTGGGGTTTGTTGTGAGCCTGCGCGAGTGAATCACGAATCCCTCGACCCAGTGCTTGGCCCAAAGCAAATGCCCCATCAGTGTTTATTATCTTCATCCCATCACATCCTCACACCTGCCTAGCTGGGGCATAAAAAAAAACTGATTTACAAGTCGTCTATGGAATTCCTCCAATGCAGGTAAAAAATGGTATTTGGTTGTTGGGATGTTGGAAATGCCTGGGGCTGAGGTGATCAAAATTATCTTGCAATGAAGTCAGGAGTTTGAATTTCTGCTGAGTTTCTGAGGGGAAATGATGGGTGGTGAAATTGGGAAGAAGGACATGGAAGCAGGTGGGGGTGGGGGATGGATCAGTATGTGTGCTAGAGGGCTGAACCCAAGGGAAGAGTGCTGGCCCCTAGAGCGCAGGGGCTTCGCGATCACGTAGGATCTGAAACTCCATTCTGCTTACATGTTGGAAGGCACCACCCCACCAGCCTCTCCACATTCCCTAAATCCTGCTGTCAGCTTTGCTGCACACAAACGTGGGTGCTTCTGGAACTTTGGGGAGATGAGGCATTGTTCTGGGGGCTTGTTCCGGGGTTGGGACAAATACGGCACGTACATGAGAACGTGTGGGATTCAGAATGTGGGGGAGGCCGGAGACAGGAACAAGGATGTCTAGAAGCAGCACAGCCCCCCTCTCCCAGCCCCTCCAGCCCCAGTGCCCAGCCGCGTGGCGGACAAGGCTAGTATCTATGGTCCCATCCTGCCCTTGGAGCAGCTCTGTGAGGGAGCGCTTAGTAACTCTGTTTGCTAGAGTAAGGGAGAACGTCCTCCTCCCTGGGCCCTGTCCCACTGCCCGCAGTCCCAGCTGAACCGCCGCCAGGCCACTCGGTCCTCAGCACGAGGGAGTGGTGATGAGCTGGTGGTCTGCCGGTGACAAGTCTCCTGGCTAGGAGTGGAAGGTGAGTGCTGGGACTCAGACATCCTCTCCTTACAGAAAAGGCTTGGCATTCTGTGGTTTCCCTGCAGTTAAGTGTCGTCCTGTGTTAATGTTACTTTGGTGTGTGTGCCTGGCCCTGTTTGCCAAGCTCTGGGCTGCTGCTGGCTTCTTGGTGGACAGTTTCCACTGGCTGGTGGCACAGGGCTCCCTGGTAAGAGTCCAGCTTCTGCTCTCATCCACTCGGGGGACAAACCACATGCTGCCCACTAGAGCCTCCCCCCTGGGGCCTCTGGGAGACAGCGCCGCTCTGCCTGGAGTGTCTTGCCATGGCTTTTCCAAAGGGAGTTCACTGCCTCTGCCTGCTCACAGGAGGTTTGCTGGGGAGGAGGCTATGCCTCCTGCAGGAAGCCTGCAGACTTCCTCAAGATTATTAGGAATCATCTTTTTAGACTTTTTTTTTTCTGTATTTACATACTGAAGGAAAGGTTAGAATATCATAAGGCATCGCAGCTGGAAGGACCCTTCCGGTTTGTTCAGCGCACCGTCCTTTTGTGTTACAGACTTTCCCTGAGAAACACAGCCTGCTAGTGTGGAGGTCAACTCTGGAGCCCAGCTCTTGCTCCAAGGTGATATTCTTTCCACCTCATCTGAAACACCGTGTCTGTAGGTGGCCAAGTTAAGACAGGTGGAAGCTTTCATTAAAAAGCAAGAGAAAGTCAAGGACCACACACAGTAGGTCACTGAAATTTTATGGCCAAAACACATCATGAAGCTGTGTACAAGTCCCTGTGTCCTTGTCTTAAAATGCTGACTCAAGAGTCAATGATTGGGAAATGTGAAGATGTAGAAGCAAGGAATAGCTGTTGGGCTAAGAAACTGGTAACAATCTATAGACTATAATTCAGCCACATGACAGAATCACTAAACTCCCAATTTCCTGAAAGATACAGATAAAGGCCTGACACACATTCCTAAGTTGTTTTTACAGGAAGCAGACCCCTTTCCAGACAAAAACTGCTGACCACAAGAACATAGACCCTAGACTGCTTGAAACCAGAAGGCTGACCCAGAAGGTTGACGATGCTTGAAATTTCATCTTGTTGCCAACCAATCCAAGAACAAGCTGATCACGCCCTGCTCCTTGAACACAACTCACTACCGCCTCCAGGGTGGGTCACATAGTCTTCAGGGCATGGACCCACTGTGGCCCACTTTGCCCGGCAAAGCAGTAAAAGCTTTTCTCTTTTCTACTTCACCCAAAACTCTGTCCCCGTGTTTCTATCCAGCGCCAGTGAACAGAGGCTGAGTTTCGGCAACGATCATGTGGGGCTAGAGAGGAGCCCTGGATTCTGACTCCCACTCTGCCATCAGGTCCCTAGACGACCTTCCAAAAGTCACCTTGATTCCCTGGGCCTCAGCTAACCACCTGCCAAACAGGACTATTAGTCCCCAAGTTGTTTGCTTATAGGATGGAGGCTAAGATAAATCCATAAGTGTGGGAAGGTTTTTAACAAGAGTTTCATGGCCCTAGGGAGAATTATTAGCATTTTAAAATCTGATTGCAAAGACATTGAACTGGGAACTGTGGTTGGTTTTGAATTAGTTTGTGTTCTGATATCCACAGTGATGGCCCATGTAAGAAGGGATCTGATAAGTGTTCTAGTCCATGGCTGCCAAAATTTTAAATTTCTGTGGACCAAAATAATTACTTCAAAACCAAAATTAAGGACTCCAAAATGTAAATTCAGTGACCCGTACAGAATGGGCAGCTTCTTATTTTGCCTGTTGTTGTTCAAACAAACAGACAAAATAACTGAGTAGAAAGCAAACCAACCTGATTGCCATCTGTATCAACCTTGTGTTGTAAAAGAAAGGACATTTTCACACAAAAACAACATAGAAAAGGACGTGCTTTCAGAGGAAAGTATAGCTGGCTGCAGGAAAAGGGGATCACTCGTGAGACCCCCTGTAGCTGGCGATCTACAGTGATGGAAGTGCAGAAACCAAGACCCTGAGTGACTGAGGCCACGTTGCCTGGTCAAAGCTGTCCTTGTCACCGAAGTCGTGCTTTCCTTAAAGAGCCACCCCGACCTTGAACAGTGAAGCTCTTGTCAAAGCCTGGAGAATCTGGATGGATGTGGAACAATGGGGCAGGGGAAGGGAAAATGACGTTTACTCAGTGTGTTTGGTTTTTTGCAAGGCTCCGTATTCTGATTTCAGAGCCGGTACTGTTTTCATGAAGGTGGGCGGCAAACCCTGACCTGTGAGTGAGATCCTGGCCACCACCTCCCTTTGTGAATGAAGTCTGGTGGGATTGCAAATGTGCCTACTCATTTGCACAGCGTCTGTGGCCACTTCTGCTCTACAACAGTGGACTCATTATAACAGGGACCTCGTGGCCTGCAAAGCCTAAAATGTGTACTGTCTAGTCGTTTACAGAAGCAGCTTGCCAGCTTCTGCATTATGCCATGCTTCCTTCACCTTGATGTGATGGTCTACAGAGGCTTGGTGGGAATCGAGGTCACATGCTAAGTAATTCCAGCCCAAGGTCAGCTATTGTTGACAAAGCTGTAATTATCAGTCTGCCTTGAAATACGCAGAGTGCTGCTCCATTTAGGGGATTCTGTCCTTGCTTTCCAAGTCTCTGGGTGACAAACAGGAGAAGCAGAGCTCAGGGTGTCCTAAAGGAACTCCAGGTGTGATTGTTCTTGGTGTGAGGAACTGTATCCACACACGGGTGTCCTCTGGTCCCAAGCATGCCCTGGTGTGTCTGTCCAGGTGCCTATGATGACCCACTCTTTCTTAGTTTTTTCCTCTGAGCTGTCTGGTCACCCAACTGTGCTTGCTATCTAGGTTCTAAAGGTGACAGGACTGAGATGGGGTTAGTGTTCTGAAATGAGGACATCTGGGTTCTAAGTTTGACTCCACAATGCCCTGAACAAGACCCCCTTCACTTGGTCTTACTTTTCCTTTTCTGTGCAATGAAAACATACATCAGATGGTCTCAAAGTTTTCCACTTTTCCATGTTAACCTAACTCTGCATCTCACCAGTCTGGGGCCAGTAGAGACAACCCATTGATTAGTGACTTTAGTGATAGGAAAATATGGAGCGTGGGAAGGTCTACTTGACAAACCTTCAACTTCATTGTACATTGGGCTGTAAGCAGTTATTTAATGATTATGTTGGTCACCATGCAAAGCAGTTTCCAGACGAGATCTAATAGTTTTTTCAATACCTTCATGAGGTTGTTGTTATTATTCTCATTTCATAGATAAGGAACTGAGTTTCTCAGGGGGGATGTAGAGCCAAGACTCAGATCCACACCACCAGACTCTAGATTTTAAGCTCTTAACACAGTACCGCTTTGTGTTCCCCTCTGGGTCCGTGGGCCACCCTGTCCAGAGCCAGACTTTTCACTAGTGGGAGAGCTGAGGGCTGGTGGGAGAGCCTGGGGACGTGAGCACAGCTCAGAGGCCGCTCAGGGCACTGCAGATGTGTTGGCTTGGCCCTGGCAGCCCACCACCGCCCCACCCACTCTGTCGGACACTCGTGATGCTGCTGGTGGTTAATCGTCTGTGATGAGATATGGACTACCCCCTGCAGTCACTCCTAATTCCAAAGTCTTACCTCCTTTAAGGGGGAATTGGCCCGGCGGGTTGGGAATGGAGTCCTGAAAGAGAAGAAAGAGAAAAGTTAAAAAAAAAAAGAATGGATGAGGATGTCATTGAAACAGCTAGTCTTTTTCTTTTCCACTTTGGTTGCCCTCAAAGTATTGTGTAATTCAGAATTTGTGTTCCATCTGACTCTAAGATTAAAAAAAAAAAAGAATTCACTAACTTAGTTTACATAAGCTTTACAACCTGTTTATCAGAAATAATACTGTAGGATTACTCTCCATGTTTCACAGGTGAGGAACTGGAAGCTGAGAGGTGAAAGTTCACGGCCGTCAAGGGCAGGAATCTGCAGCTCTCAACTTTCAGGCAGTGCTTTTTCTTTTCACCACCACATGGACTATTTTTTCTTACTTTGGTTAACATAAGGCAAACAACTGTAGTGTATAAATGTTTGATTCAGCAATCATTGAGAGTATGTTGTAAATATACCTGGGAAGGTACTATTTCTCCTGTGGTTGGAAATTCTGAATTGACAGAATGACTATGTGCCAAGCGTTGTGAAGATACCATAAATGACTAAATTGGGTCCCTGTCCTTGCGGATTTATTGCAGATTTACATTTGACTCTAATATCTAAATACTTATATGACATAAATAAGCATAAATGCATATTATTTATGTTGACATTCACATATGTTTTATTTATTCTAGAATAAGCATAACTGTATATGTGAATAATCACACAGTTAAGTAAGAGGTTGCTGGCAGACAATCTGAGAGCAGACTGGCTCCTGAAGGAGGACCTGCGGGGTTGGGGAACGGAGGGGCGGAGAGGAGGTCTTGTTCATGTGTTCTGAGCGAGTAAGCAACAGAAGCAGACGGGCAGTTTTTTACCCCAATAAATTTTTCAGAAGCTGTTCTCTATGTCTGCGTCTCTATGTCTTCCTTGTAAATAGGTTAATCAGTGCTATTTTTCTAGATTCCATATATATGCCTTAATATGTGATATTTGTTTTTCTTTTTCTGACTTACTTCCCTCTGTATAACAGGCCCTATATTCATCCCCTTTGCTGCAACTGACTCAAATGGGGGAAGGAGAGGGTAGGGCAAATTGAGAAAGTAGCACTGACATATATATACACACACACACACAGATTATCATGTGTGAAACAGATAGCTAGCAGGGAGCTCTGCGTAAGAGAGGGAGCCCAGCCTGGCACACTGTGATTGACCTAGAGGGGTATAATAGGGAGCAGGGGAAGAAGGCTCAAGAAGGAGTGGGTATATATACATATACATGCATGCTAAGTTACTTTAGTTGTGTCTGACTCTTTGTGACCCTATGGACTGTTGTAGCACACCAGGCTCCTCTGTCCATGAGATTCTCCAAGCAAGAACACTGGAGTGGGTTGCCATGCCCTTTTCCAAGGCATCTTCCTGGCCCAGGGATCGAACCTGCATCTCTTATGTCTCCTGTGTTGGCAGCTGGGTTCTTCACCACTAACGCCACTTGGGAAGCCCACATATATATGTATATGACTGATTCTCACTGATATATGGCAGAGACCACCGCAACATTGTAAAGCAATTATCCTCCAATTAAAAAAATAAAAATAAATGAAGTTAAAAAAATTCTTCAATGACTAGTTTTCCCACCTTGGGCTCTCTCCCCCTTTCCCCCACCTCAACCTTGGGGACACCCCTCATTGTCCTGCCCATAAGGAATGAAGTGTCTTGTTTGTCTTTTGACCTACCCAGATCGAGGTCTCCTGTAATGTATTGGGTTGAGATATTAATGAGGACCTAAAGAAATGTAAGCATTTTCATGGGTGAAAACAACTTCCCAACGTCTAATGGAGCGAGAAATTGGCTGCTGCCTGCATCTTATTTTTCAGTGTTGTGTCTGAACACCTGGGCCCCCGTGGAGCTCTCTTTCTCTTCTGCCACTGCTCCAGGGACTCTCCTTTCCCTTCCACTGACAGCTCTTCTGATCAGCGCCTCTCCTCTCCAGCCCAAGTGGATGGTCCTGAGTCGAGGAGGTCTCCTGAGGCACAGCCCTGCAGAGCTCTGATCTGGAGGAGGAAGTCAGTATAAACTCTGGGGGTTCAGCTTATCAGGGGAAAAGAAATGAACTTGGCTTGGAAGGTCCTTTCCTATTTGCTCCCATAGTCTATGATTTTATTGCCTTGGCTGAAAGCTCTTAACCTAATAAACAGCGCTGTACATCTGTGGTCTCTCAAGTACACACACAGTTCAAAGGAAAATCTGATGTCATAGATTCCCCTCCTGGTTGCCTCCTGAGACAACAAACAGCCTTTCATAAGTTAATAAACATCTGGCTTATTGCCAAGCATGTCCATCGATTCGTACGATGTGCACACATATGAAGAAAAACATCTACGGTTCAGTGTGGAGCTAAGATGGTGAACTTCACTGGCTGCCCTGGAACATATCCAGGGACAAGAAGAGAATGCCAGAGCAATAACGCCTGAGGAACCATTGCGGTGGCTGCTGGCAATTGGGAAATACCAGAGAACTGTACATTCAGCACATGTCAAATGGGCATACAGTGTGGGCCAAGCTCTAAGTCATTGGAAGACATCCTGCGGATTTATGGCTCAATCATTAAAGCAGTTTTGCAGAACATGCAGATAAATATAGAACTAAAATTGCAAGTTGTGGCAAGAGCTACGAGGGAGAGAGGCAGCATGTTTCCAGATAGCACTTGAACATGTGTACGAATCACTTGAGGAGTTGTTAAAATGAAAATTCTGATTCAGCAGGTGTGGGTGGAGCCTGAGAGTCTATTTCTGATAAGCTCCCAAGTGACAGCAGAGCTCCTGGCCCACAGAACACAATTTGAGTAGCAAGGCTGTAAGAAATGCTACCTGAGAAGAGATCTAATTTATATGGGGAGTCTGGATTGGTGTGGTGGGGGTGTGGTCATTTGAAGGCTTTCTGGTTTTCTAGCTTCAGACAGAGGATGTCAAAAACAAAGCGTCATAGTACAGGGAAGAATCCTGTTGCTTAAACCTTAGCCCAGGACCCATGGCATCCAAGACAGAAGTGTGACTATTGCTGCCTTGAAGAACTCCTGGCATGAGAACAGGTCTCCATAGCTTTCCTAAGCTACCCCAGTAGACAGGATCAAAGGATCAGGGCCAGAAGGGAGCCAAGGCATCCTTTAGTCCATCAAGCCAATTTTCACAGACAAGGAGACTGAGATCCTCGTGAGTTGGTGGCAGATCCTAAAATGAAATTCCCCAGTGCTCTTTCTATGCCCCAAGAGAGATGCTGTCCTCAGAAGCCAAGGGTAGACCAGCTCATTCTTCTCCTCCACCGCCCACCCCATGTGCCCTACTGTTGGCAGTCTTTGCATTTGGAGGTGGAGAAGTAGAGTATAAAGAGATGAAAAATTAAATTTTGTTGAGGACCCTCTATGCCCTTGACACTATACTGAGTACTCTCCATTTATCTACTCCTCTTTAATAAGGTACCTCCCAGTCTAAGAATTCTTTCCCAAACCTAGCCTGGGGATCTGGATCTTGGCTGGAGAAATGTGAACTACCATGCTTAGCAACTTGGCTTTGAGGTAAATAGTAAACAGGCTAGACACAGACAGAAGCAAATGGGCCCTCCCAGGTTTTCATTCTCAGCTCCATTGAGTAGTTCCCACATAGCTCAGTTGGTAAAGAATCTGCCTGCAATGCAGGAGACCCTGGTTCCATTCTTGGGTTGAGAAGATCTGCTGGAGAAGGGACAGGCTACCCACTCCAGCATTCTTGGGCTTCCTTTCTGGTTCAGCTGGTAAAGAATCCTCCTGCAATGTGGGAGACCTGGGTTTGATCCCTGGATTGGGAAGATCCCCTGGAGAAGGGAAAGGCTACCCACTCCAGTATTCTGGCCTGGAGAATTCTATGGACTATACAGTCCATCGGAGAAGGCAATGGCACCCCACTCTAGTACTCTTGCCTGGCAAATCCCATAGGAGGAGGAGCCTGGTAGGCTGCAGCCCATGGGGTCGCTAGGAGTCAGACACGACTGAGCGACTTTACTTTCACTTTTTACTTTCATCCATTGGAGAGGGAAATGGCAACCCACTCCAGTGTTCTTGCCTGGAGAATCCCAGGGACGGGGGAGCCTGATGGGCTGCCGTCTCTGGGGCCGCACAGAGTTGGACACGACTGAAGCGACTTAGCAGCAGCAGTAGCAGCATACTCTATGGGGTCGCAAAGAGTCAGCATGACTAAGCTACTTTCACTTTCACTTGAGTAGCTCAGGAAATTTTATTTCCATGGATACCAACTAGCTACACTTCCTTAAGTATGCTTCTCTCTCTCTTTTTTTTTTCAGACTCTGAGTATCTCATGGGTATCCTCAACAATGTTACTGTGTATGGAGGGAGGAACCCTCCCTATATTTAACCTTTTTGTTCCCAGGTGAAATGAGCTGTTCCAGTCATCTTCTCTGCCTAGGACTCTTTGTTTTCCCATTTCCTTTAATCACTGTGATTGCAAGGCTAATAATCCCTCCCTCTGCTGGATTATTGACATANCTCCCTATATTTAACCTTTTTGTTCCCAGGTGAAATGAGCTGTTCCAGTCATCTTCTCTGCCTAGGACTCTTTGTTTTCCCATTTCCTTTAATCACTGTGATTGCAAGGCTAATAATCCCTCCCTCTGCTGGATTATTGACATAATAAGATATTATACATAAAGTTATGGACATTGTAAGATATTAAGTGTTAGCAAGTGGTTGGAAATGGTGGCTATTTTGGTTACCCTCTTAATCCTAATGAAGTGTGTAATTTGTCTCAATACCTTGAATTGTTTATTTCTTTTCACAGAGCAATCCTGTACAGGGAAATCAGCTTGTAAATCTACTTTGACAAAAGATGCCCTCTCTTATTGAAAATGGCCAAAGACAACCAATGTTTGGACTATGCCAGGTGGTCTCACATCTTGTAAGGTGAGCCATGGTGACCTTTAACAGGGAAGCTTCTCTTATTTTTGAACGTGATTAAGCACTTAATGAGGGTACTTCAGAGGGGTCGACAGAGGATGAGATGATTGGGTGGCATCACTGACTCAATGGATATGAGTTTGAGCAAGGTCCATGAGTTGATGATGGACAGGGAAGGCTGGCATGCTGCAGTCCATGGGGTTGCAAAGAGTCAGACAAGACTAAGCGACTGAACTGACTGGCTGAGGGTACTGAATCATCAGGGGCTAAATGCTTTACATGCATTATCTTATTTTATCTTTACCCCAAGAATCAGTGATTGACTAAGACTTAGAGAAATAGCTTAGTGACTATAGAAGGTCCCTTAGATGGTGAATAGGAGGGAAAGGATTCAAACTGGGGCATATTGACTTCAAAGGCAATGCTCTTCAATCCCAAGCCACGTCGCCCCTCTAGGGTAGGGCAGGATGCAGCTGGGGCAGGAAATTCTCCTGAGACTCCATGAGAAAGTGGACTGAGGTCGTAGAAGATTTTCCTCAGTAGCCTTGGTTTTGCTAAGGTTAGTGAAAGTGGTCATTGGAATACAGGGGCTGAAAGCAGTGCTTCTCTCACTAGGGGTCTTGTTAAAATGCTAATTATGATTCTGTGGGTCAGGGTTGGGCCCTTAGGTTTTATATTTCTAATGAAATGACGAAGTCATCTTCCAGATGATGCCAATGGTTTGGGGCCAGGGACCACGTTTTGAATAACAAGGGCTTAAAGACAAGTGAACTCCAGGAGTTGGTGATGGACAGGGAGGCCTGGCGTGCTGCAGTTCATGGGGTTGCAAAGAGTCGGACACGACTGAGCGACTGAACTGAACTGAAAGACATTACTCAACAGACAGTCCGAACACTGAGGTCTGCCTGTCCACAAGAATGGGGGGAATGGCTACTGGAGGCTGAGCGTGGAGCTGAGCTTATGGATGGTTCGGAAAGCCTTCCTAGTCTGCTGATGGGTGGCTTCCTGTCCTCTTCTATCTGGGCTTCTTGCCACCCGGCTCCAAGTCCTGCCGCTCCCTGGTGCAGGCTGGACTGATCCCTGTTCTGCACCTCACCTTACCCCGGCCCCACCTAGAATGCCTGGCACCATCTCCTCCTGCTCCCATCCTTTCGATGGAGAGCTCTTCTCCACTGATGCATGCCAGCTAGCAAATACAGAAGAAGGGAAAGAATCACTGGGTCAGGAAGATCCCCAGGAGAAGGAAATGGCACCCCACTCCAGTACTCTTGCCTAGAAAATCCCATGGATGGAGGAGCCTGGTAGGCTAGAGTCCACGGGGTCACGAAGAGTCAGACACGACTGAGTGACTCACTTTCACTTTCACTATGAAGACAGACAGTGGTCATGCCTTGAATCAACTGACTTAATGTTATTGTCAATAATGGGGCAACCTGACATATGCTTCTAGCCCTGCTGTGAAAAAGAAGAATATAACATTGCTTATGTCCTTTCCTTGCCCCANAGCCTGGTAGGCTAGAGTCCACGGGGTCACGAAGAGTCAGACACGACTGAGTGACTCACTTTCACTTTCACTATGAAGACAGACAGTGGTCATGCCTTGAATCAACTGACTTAATGTTATTGTCAATAATGGGGCACCCTGACATATGCTTCTAGCCCTGCTGTGAAAAAGAAGAATATAACATTGCTTATGTCCTTTCCTTGCCCCAGATGTTCCATCTGAATATTACTGTGAGTAAACACTGACAGTCCCAAAACGTGACCATAGAACTGTCCTGGATCCTTTGAAAGTCAGTGTCATGAAAAAACAACAGAGAGCAGAGGAGATTGTTAGAGCATTGCTTCTCAAACTTTAATGAGCATATAGATCACCAAAAAAAAAAAAGTGAAGTTGCGCAATCGTGTCTGACTCGTTGTGACCCCATGAACTGTAGCCTGCCCAGCTCCTCCATCCATGGGATTTTCCAGGCAAGAGTACTGGAGTGGGTTGCCATTTCCTTCTCCAATAGCCTTATTAAAAGGCAGATTTTGATTCATTATGTCTAAGGTGGGGCCCGAGAGTCTGCATTTCTAATAAGTTCCCAGAGCCACCTTTTAAATAGTAACATTCCAAGTTAAAACAGATGAAACCAACGCTGTATGTGGCCTGAGAGTAGATTCTGGATCAAGAAACAAAAGGCACAACAGCTGTAGAAGACATTTTGGAACAAGTGGAGGAAATTAAAATACGGACTATGTATTATAAACTGATGTTGCCAAGACAACATTAACTTTCTTGGCCATGATAATGGCACGCAGTAAGTAGGAGATGGGTGCTGAAATACGTGTGGGCAAAAGCTCACCTTGACTGAACCTTACTTTCATATATATAGAAAGAAGCAGAAATATGGCAAGATATTAGCATTTATTGAATTCAGGTGAAAGATTATATGAGTATTTAACATTCTATTTTTCAGTAGGTTTAAATTTTTTCAAAATAAAATGTCGGGAATCAGACACGATCCTTTGAATTCTTGGAGGAGGCTCAGCTTCCCTTCTAAGCTCTCTTGTAAACCCCTTCCTCACCCCAAGCAGCAGCTGTCTTCCTCTCTTCTGGTCTATGGCATCGAGTGCAGCACATACATGCTAAGTTACTTCAGTCACGTCTGACTCTTTGTGATCTTACGGACTGCAGCCCACCAGGCTCCTCTGTCCCTGGGGATTCTCCAGGCAGAAATACTGGGGTGGGTGGCCGTGCTCTCCTCCAGGGGATCTTCCCACCCAGGGAGCAAACCTGCATCTCTCGCATCTGCTGCATTGGCGGGTGGGTTCCTTACCGCAAGTGCCACCTGGGAAGCCCACATTTAGTGCCATTCTGCCCCAAACTCAAGCACTTGGGGGTTTGGGCCTCGCCTCTCCAACTTAGAGATTCCTAGTAAACAGGACTCCCACCTTGTCCACTTGGGTTCTTCCCTTACAGCTTAGCCTAGGGCTTTCCCTGGAGAAGTTGCTCAGTGGACTTCTTTGGATAAATAATTGACTGTATTGGAGAGAGTAAGTGGGTAGAGAGAAGCACCACAGGGCATTTCAGTTCACCTTATATTTCATCTGGAGTGAAAACAAACCTAAAACCCTACCACCATTGCCAATCACTACCCCTAAATTCATCGCTTGGTGGGGAAGTAGAGTGGTACTGGAAGGGTAATTTTTTTGTTTCTAATAAAAGGAGTTTTCTTTGTTTATAAAGGGAAAGAAGGCAGTTGCTTTCTCTTCTTTCTAGAATACACGAGCCCTTCCTTACTCTAACATTGTGAAATGTAAATAGATGTCTTCAGAGGCTAGACAAGACCAGGCTTCTGGTTTATAACAGAAACATTTCTTAAGATTGAAGGCCTCCAAGCCGCTTGAACTGTGAACACCTCTAGCGTCAACCTTACTGCTGTTGTTTAGTTGCTGAGTTCTGTCTAACTCTTTTATGACCCCATAGACTGTAGCTTGCTAGGCTTCTCTGTCCATGGGATTTCGCAGGTAATAATACTGGAGTGGGTTGCCATTTCCTTCTCTAGGGGATTGTCCTGATCCAGGGATCAAACCCCCATCTCCCACTTGGCAGGTGGATTCTTTATCACTGAACCACGTGGGAAGCCTGTCCACCTTATAGCCTATGTGCTCAGTGCTCAGTCATTCAGTCATGTCCGACTCTTTGTGACCCCATGGATTGTAGCCCTCCAGGCTCCTCTGTTCACAGGATTTTCCAGGCAAGAATACGGGAGTGGGTTGCCATTTCCTTCTCTTCCTTCTTATAGCCTGTACATGACCTATTTATAACCCTTTGTCTCTGGAGGAGATACGAGAAATTTTGTTCTCTTTGCTTTGCTGTATAAGTTGTGTGACATTTCATTGTGACACAAATGCATATACTCAGTAGTAATTACTTCATAAGAAATCAATTTTCTTTCTTTCTCATGAAGATCTGTCTCTGTGTTGGTAGGACTTCTACTTCCTCAAGAGTACAGAGTACAATCTCTTAAAAAATACACATTGTAGTCCCACCTCCAGGGATTTATCCCAGAGATAGACTTGCAGATGTGCACAGTGAGCAAAACTAGAGAAAAACTTGTGTCCTTCACTACACACAGATGAAATAGGAAGTATAATAAAATGCTGTGTGACTCTTCAAAAGAATGAGATAGACTTCCATGTATTGACATGGAAGGATTTCCAAGATATATTAAGTCAATAAAGCAAGCTGCAAATTTATGGGTTTGCTATGATGACATATGTGTACTATATATTTAAAGAGCATAGATTTTTGGAAGGACATGAAAGAATCTGTCAATTGTCCTTATCTCAGGAAAGAGGGATTGGTGGTTGGGTGGAGAGGGTGTGAGAGATTTCTACTTTTTTCTTTACCCTTGTTTACTATTTACTTTTCTTAAACCACGTGAATATAATATTTTAAATAAATGTAATGGTTTAAAGGTAAGTAAAATACAGCCACTGCAGAGACTTAAGACATCAGTAGGCAATAAGTTCCATAAGTAACATGAAGCCAGAGATATTTTTGGCTTTGATCAAGGTTCTGTATCCATTACTTAGAACATTACTGTCCTGCACACAGTAGATGCTCACGGAATCTTTAAGGCTGAAACCTAAGTTCTTTGCCTCTCCCAAGGAATTTGACTTTGGGATTATTTCATTTTCAAACTGAATCTCAAGGCGATCTTTGTTGATTTTCCTACATGTCCTACACTTTTCACTTTTCTCATTCTGATCCATTGGCCAGGAATACTCTCTCCTCTGATCTCCAGAGACCTGTTTGAAATTGTGCACATTTCTCAAGCCAGACTGAAACTCCAATCTCCAGTGAAGTTTTCTTAGGTCTGCCTGGGAAAATATTCCATCTCCTTAACTTGTGGTTTCATGGTAGCCCTATGTGCCTACATTCCACCACTTATTATATAAGTTAATCTTGGTTTACATTTTGCCTGTACATGTGTCTTTTTATTTAGAACTGTGACTTCTGGGGGCTTCCCAGGTGGTTGAGTGGTTAAGAATCCACCTGTCAATGCAAGAGATTCAGGAGACCTGGGTTCAATCCCTGGGTCAGGAAGATTCCCTTGAAGGGGGAAATGGCAATTCACTCCAGTATTCTTGCCTGGAAAATGTCATGGACAGAGGAGCCTGGAGGGCTACTGTCTACGGGGATGCAAAGAGTCAGACATGACCGAGCACACACACAGTAATGGTGGGGACTTCTTAGACCAGTAGAACCAGCTCATGGTTCTCACCCTTGCCCCCATCCACCCTCACAAGACTGCTGGGTGGTCATCAATCCATTTCACTTTTAATAACTGGGCTATGAGTTTAAGGTCCTTAGGTATCTCCCATTGATTCCTTTATCGGGATCCTGTTAAGAGTCGATTCATTTGTCTAAGTTGTACCTGTACTAAAGCCTCTTCCCGCAAGAATCTGA
>SJYA01004355.1:0-22366 GCA_006410615.1 Neotragus moschatus
AGGGGGGACACGCGGAGAGAGGGGAGACGGTGGAGAGAGGGGAGATGCGTCAAGAGGGGGGGACGCGCAGAGAGAGGGGAGACGAGCAGAGAGAAGGGGGACGCACAGAGAGGGGGGACGCACAGAGAGAGGGGAGATGCACAGAGAGAGGGGAGTTGCGCAGAGAGGGGCGATGCGCAGAGAGGGGGGACAAGCGGAGAGAGGGGAGATGCGCAGAGAGGGGGAGACGTGCAGAGAGAGGGGACGCACAGAGAGGGGAGACGCGCAGAGAGGAGGAGGTGATGTGATCCTGGGGAGAGACTGGGGTGAGGCAGCCACAAGCCAAGGAATGCCTGAAGCCACCAGAACCTGGAAGAAGCAGGGACAGACTCTCCCCTGGAGCCTCCAGAAAGAGGCAGTCCTGCTGACGCGCCGACCTTGGCTTCCGGCCCCTGGCATTTTGCTTGCTTTAAGCAGCCTGGTTGTTGCGAAAGTTGCACAACCACAGCAGCCCCGATCACCTGTGCATGCACATAGGTGCGTATTCCTATCATTTGCGTCTACATTAAGTTAAACATGAGTTCCTACTGATATTTCCAAAGCTAATCCATTACATGGGTCATTCTTGCCTCCTACCCTTGCTGATTTGTAAATTCCCACTTCCTCGGAGAGAAACCTGGCTCCCGCATTGTCCTCAATTCATTAAACTGTCCAAATCCTCTATGCATGTAGAGTAAATCTTCCCTGGTAGCTCAGTCGGTAAAGAATCCACCTGCAAGGCAGGAGACCTGGGTTTGATCCCTAGGTTGGGAAGATTCCCTGGAGGAGGAAATGGCAACCCACTCCAGTATTCTTGCCTGGGAAGTCCCACGGACAGAGGAGCCTGGCAGCCTACAGTTCATGGAGCCACAAAGGTTGGAGACGACTGAGCGACTAAACCGCCACGGTGCACGTAGAGCTGCGTCATGATTCCCATTCTTCCGAAGGAAACAGTTTTGTCAACCACAGAATGCTGCCGCATGCGGTTTCTTTCGCCCTTCACCTTACAGCCTCTTTCCTTCAAAAGTTAGGTCAGCAAATTCCCCCTGCCCCGATTCCTTCAATGAGGTTGTTTCACATATTTGAAATACAGTCAGAGTCTCTTGATTCTGCACTGGAGTCTGCATTTTTTTGCTGATATGTCCCGATCTCTCCAATTATTTTTTTAATTGCATACATTTCAGTTCACTCTTTGTTTTGTAAGATTCTGTCGGTTTTGACAAATACCCAATGTCACCGTTGCAGCACCCTGAGAATAGCCTCACTGCTCTAAAGCCCCCGTGTCCGCCCTATCTAGTCCACTCCCTCCCCAAGCCCCTGGAAACACTCATCTTTCTGCGGCTCTCTCTCTAGTTTTGCCTTTTCCGGAATGTCATATAGTTGGAATCCTACGTACATAACCGTTTTAGACTGGATTCTTTCACATAGCAATATGCATTTAAGAGTTCTCTATTCCTTGTTGTGGCTGAGTAATTTATTTCTTTAAAAAAAGTTTTAATTGAAGGATAATTGCTTTAGAGTGCCATGTTAGTTTCTGCTCACAACCACGTGAATCAGCTATAGGTATATATGTAGCCCTCCCTCTTGAGCCTCCCTCCCACCCGCCATCCCGCCCCTCCAGGTCCTCACAGAGCCCTGAGTCGAGCTTCCTGCGCTATGTGGCAGCTCCCCACTAGCTGGCTCTTTTACCAATGGCTGTGTACATACGTCCATGCTTCTCTCTCAATTGTCCCATCCTCTCCTTCCCCCACTGTCCACAGTGTCCCATCCAGCCCCAAGGCCACAGGTGCGAGTCTTATACCAAGGCCACAGAAGTGGAGCACAGAACCAAGGTCACCTCTGCAGCTGACTGGGCCCCTCTGTAACCATTGCCAAAAAGCCTCGTGATCGTCACTAGCAGGCTTCCTGACTCCAAATTAGGCAAAGAGGCCCACTCCAGTTAAGACCCTAGAGCACCCTAACCAATCATCTAATGCCAGCCTTCCAGCAGAAATTTTCTTTGTCTTGAGGCTGTAAAAATTGGCTATTAACTCACAGTAACTGTCGACTCTCCCTGGTCTGTCAGGAGGTTGGCCCACAGTGCTCACATTATCTCTGCCCTTTGTTCTTATAAACTCACTTCCTTCTAAAATGCTCTCTGTCTAGAAATCCTTCACTGACCTGCATGCAGATTGCCTCAACACACAGGTCCATTCTCTGTGTCTGCATCTCTCTTCCTGCCCAGCCAGTAGTTCATCAGAACCATTTTTCTAGATTCCAAATATATACACTAATGAACAGTATTTGTTTTTCTCTTTCTGACTTACTTCACCCTATATGTCGGACTTTAGGTTCATCTGCCTCACTACAACTGACTCAAATGTGTTCTTTTCTGTGGCTGAGTAATATTCCACTGTATATATACACCATATCTTCATTATCCATGTATCTGTCAATGAACAGCTACGTTGCTTCCATCTCCTATTGTAAATAGTGCTGCAGTGAACACTGGGGCATGTTTGTCTTTTTTGAATGATCATTTCTCTCAGGGTATATGCCCAGTAGTGGGATGGCTGGGTCGTGTGGTAGTTTAATTCCCAGTTTCTTAAGGAATACCCCACTCCACGGTGGCTGTGTCCATTTACATTCCCACCAACAGTGCGAGAGGGTTCCCTTGTCTCTGCACCCTCTCCAGCACCTACTGTTTGCAGATTTCTTTTGATGATGGCCACGCTGACCCACATGAGGTGATATCTCATTTTAGTTTTGATTTGCGTTTCTCTAATAATGAGCGTTGTTATGCCTCTTTTCACGTGTTTGTCTTCTTTGGAGAAATGTCTGTGTAGGTCTTCTGCCCATTTTTCCATTGGGTTGTTTCTTTTTCTGACGTTGAGCTGCTTGTAATTTTAATGTTAATCCTTTACTGGTTTCTTCCTTTGCAGTTATTTCCTCCCATTCGGAGGACTGTCTTTTCACCTTGTCTTTAGTTTTCTTTGCTGTGCAAAAGCTTCCAAGTTTAATTAGGTCCTGCTCCGTCATCTTCGTTTTCGTTTCTGTTACTCTAGGAGGTGGGTCAAAGATCTTGCTGTGATTTATGTCAGAGAGGGTTCTGCCTGTGTTTGCCTTTAAGAGTTTTATGGTTTCTGGGGTTATGTTTAGGTCTTTAATCAGTTCTGAGTTTATTTTTGCGTACAGTGTTGGGAGTGTTCTAACTTCATTCTCACACATCTTAGGTACTGCGCTGACGGTCTCCTCCTCTGTCGCCCGGACCACCCTTACCGACACCACCTCATCCACTCAGCTCTGCGGGGCTACTGAGTTTCTCCTTCCAGAGCACAAACTAACCAAGCCCCAGTCAAACATCTAGAATTTCTCTTGTCCCCAGGACAGCAAGCAGTCACTATTCAACACAAAGAGGCTATAGCCCTATCTCTCCTGCTATAAAGGAATTAAGGGCGGTTCTGGGCCTCACTGGTTCCTTTTGCATCTGTATACCCCACTGTGGCCTGATAAAGGGACCTCTTTCTGAGGCCCTTCAAGGACTTGAAAATGAACCCCTGGAGGGGAACTCTTCTCTCCCGTCAGCCTTTTCCTCCCTCCAGACAGCCCTCACCTCTGCTCTGGCCCTGGCCCTCCCAGACTCAGAGAAGCCCTTCTTACAATACAACTGTGAGAAGAAGGATCACCCTGGGAGTCTCAGGACAAAAATATCACCCAGGTTTCACCTCTCAAATTACCCAACAGGTGTCTCAAGCTCTAGACGTTAAGAGGGCTTCCCAGGAGGCACTGGTGGTAAAGAACTCACTGCCAGAGCAGGAGACATAAGAGACGAGGGTTCGATCCCTGGGTTGGGAAGATCGCCTGGAGGAAGAAATGGCAACCCTCTCCGGTATTCTTGCCTGGAGAATCCCACGGACGAGGAGCCTGGTGGGCTCCAGTCTGTGGAGTCACAGAGTTGGACGTGACTGAGCGACTAAGCAGGACACCAACATCCTCCTTGGACGCACGGCCATTCCGGGGGACTTCTGTTTGTGCTCCTGTCGGATGCGCCACCTGCGCCTGGCCTCTCCTGTAGATGACCCGAGGCGCTTTCCCTACTCACCTGCCCCAAATACACCGGCTCTTTCTTTCCCCAAAAGCTTGGGGCTTTGATTTTTGATAATAGCTTCTCACCTGGGGAAATAACACCTCCAGCCTCCCCGAAGCTTCTGCCTGCTTAAACCCGTTGGCGGGACTTGTCCAACTGTCTTCTGCCCCCTGGTAGAAGGCTCAGGTACAAGCTTCCTCTTGAACATGACTCTTACAGCCTGCATACGCTCCTTCCGGACCTTGGCATATCTTCGTATGCCTCCTACCTGGATCCAAACCTGCACCGTTGTACCCCTGTGACCCCACTGCACCCCCGGGGCACCAGGCCTGGGCCTCTCGCCCACCTTTTCAGATACTGGACTAAACGAGAACCTCTGTCGGTCCTGGTAACCGAGGCCACAGCTCTGGCTTCAGGGGCCAGCTCTGCAGCCATCATGCACTCAGCCGTCACTGCCAGGCTCTGGGCCCCGAGTCGGGCTCCTGTCTTTTTCTTTTTTAATCTTTCTTCATTTATTTGGCTGTGTTGGATCTTAGTTGCAGCATGGGGACCTTCGTTGCCATGCAGCATCTTTCCTGGTGGGGCACAGACCTCTAGCTGCCGAGCACAGACTCTCGAGTACAAACTCAGTAGTTGTGGAGCACGGGCTTAGCTTCCCCTTGGCACAAGGGATCTTAGTTCCCCAACCAGGGATCAAACGCACATTCCCTGCCTTGCAAGGAGGCGTCTTAACCACTGGACCACCAGGTAAGTGCCCTGGCTCCTGTCTTATCAGGTTTCTCCTCTCTTTCCGTAAAAAAACCGTCTCACTGCCTTTACCAAACCTTTCTTCCCTGTCAAGGGTCTTCATTCACCTCCAAGACAACCCACCTGGCCTTCCAAGGAAAATAGCTCTATTCCCAGCTCAGTGGGGAGAAGTTATGGAAAAGGAGACATCAGCTCAGTTCCCCAAAAGTGGGTCAGCTGAGTTGCATGTAACACTTGGGTACATGCATGCTCAGGTCTAATAAGAAGCCATAACAGGAAGATTTGAGAATACTTGTAACAATAAAAACGAAAACAGAATTTATCAGAATTTGTTGCATGTAGCTGCTCACTGTGACTGGCAGAGAGATTCTTAACCAGTGGACCAGGAGTCCTCGTGCACCATTTTGACTGTTAGGTGAACCATTGTGGGTTGTGAAAGAATTCACAAAAGTGTTAACAAGAGAAGAAAAGAAAGTTAAAGAAAAGAAAGATTAAATTCTTAATCAGTTGTGTCTGACTCTGGCCCCACTGACGGCAGCCCACCAGGCTCCTCTGCCTGTGAGATTTTCCCAGCAAGAATACTGAAGTGGGTTGCCATTTCCTCCTCCAGGAGATTTTCCTGACCAGGAATCGAACCCAGGTCTCCAGAATCTCTAAAGCTGTAGGCGAATTCTTTACCACTGAGCCATCAGGGAAGCATGTGTAACACTGAAGAATCACTATTCAGAGGGGGAAATGTAAACTCATCTAACACTGTTCAAAATAGAGTAACATCTCTCAAGGACCACTATCAAGTCTCATTCAGACACCCAAGGACTGGAAAATTACTGAAGACAAGAGGTTACAGATTCCCAGAAAAACAACGTCTTACAGAGAGCAGCCCGTCTGGATGCTGCTGGAGACCAGAATAGACGTGAGCACTTCCCCTCTTCCTTGCATTTTGCCCCTTAAACTCCATAAAAGACTCAATCCCTTGCCTCCAAGGCCAGAGCCACTCTATGCGTCTGCCCCTTTCCTCCCTGGAAAAGTGAATAAAAACTTTCTTTTCTTCTCTTGTTAACACTTCTGTGAATTCTTTCACAACCCACATTGGTTCACTTAACAGTTAAAATGGTGCCTGAGGACTTCTGGTCCACTGGTCAGGAATCTACCTGCCAGTCACATTGAGCAGCTACATGCAACAAATTCTGATAAATTCTGTTTTCATTTTTATTGTTACAAATATTTTCAATCTTCCTTGTTATGGCTTCTTAGATAGACCTATCATTTAAAAATGGACATTTAAATTTCAAATACCTGGGGTGTCTTAAGTATCTTTGGTAGTAACTTCTCATTTTGATGTTAATTTCTCATTTCAATGCTTTCTTCTCTGCAATCATCCTCTGTTTTTTCAGTCTTATGACTTTATTGAGGCTTTCCATGGCTAAGTTAAAGTTCTCTCTTGGTAAACTTCACATTGCACTTGAAAATAAGTGCGTTATTTTTGAATATCTTTTGATGTTAATTTCTAACATGACGCTACAGTGATAAGAGGACAGGCTGTATGGTTTCAGATGAGATGGGCCGTGCTCAGGGTGGTATGGTTGTAGACAGACTGTATGATTTCAATGCCTTTGGGCAATGAAATTCTTGCACCTTTGTTTTTTATGTCCCTGGATATGTTCTGATGTCTCCTAGTTTATAGTCTATGGGGACTTGAATAGAATTGCTGTCCTACTGTTGTGTGGAAATTGCATAAGTCTTACCCATGTTGATTTGGCTCATAGTGCTTTTAGATCGACTCTAGCCTTCTACTTTTCTGTCTATTCCTTGTTTCTTTTTGAGAGTTTGATATTGAAAGTGTTGCTCAGTCGTGTCCAACTCTTTATGACCCTATTGCCTGTAGCCCACCAGGCTCCTCTGTCCATGGAATTCTCCAGGCAAGAATACGGGAGTGGATAGCCATTCTCTTCTCCAGGGCATCTTCCTGACCCAGAGATCGAAGCTGGGACTCCTGCGCTGCAGGTAGAGTCTTCACCGTCTGAACCACCAGGGAAACCCTCTGATTACATTGCCCGGGTTCACAGTGCTTTTCAGACCTCCTCTATCTTTCTATCTACTCATTCTATTTACTTTTGAGAGCTTGATATCGAAACTCCAACTAAAAGCTTGACTTACCTACTTAAAAGAGTAATTGTACCAGAGAGCCCGCCCGCCAAGGCAGGGGGCACGTGTCAGCAACCCGGTCCAGGAGGATCCCACATGCTCCCAGGCAACGAAGCCCGCACGCCACGCCACCGAGCCTGTGCTCTAGGGCTTGCGAGCCGCAGCGCTTGGAGCCGGTGCCCCGAGAGCCTGTGCTCCGCCGCAGAGAAGAACCACCGCAACGAGAGGCCCTGCCCGCAACTAGAGAGGAGACCCGCACACGGCAACAGAGAAAGCCCTCGAGCAGCGACGACCAAACAGCACAGCCAAGAATAAGCACATAAAAATTTAAAAATCAGCTCCTTATTAGAGAAGATGGTGAAAGATATGTGTGTTTTGACACAATAAAATAATTTTAAAAAGTGAATTGACAATAAAGTTTCATATATTTTAGAAAATATTTACTCGTTTGGCTGAGCCGGGTCTTAGCTGTGGCACACGGGAGCAATCTCTGTTGCGACATGCGACATGCGTCTAGTTCCCTGAGTAGGGATAGAACCCAGGCCCCTCCCTTTGGACTGCAGAATCTTAGTAGGCGGTCCACAGGCGATGGTCATAGCCCTTCTTCTTCTTCTTCTTCTTTTTTTTTTTAACAAAGAAGGCAAGGCTAACACATACTAGGTTAACACATGGATGAACCAGGAGGACTAAACTGAGTGAAATAAATCATCACTAAAGAACATATACTGTTTGGTTCCACTTGCACGAAGTTCCTAGAATACTCAGTTCATGGAGATAGAAAAGAGAAGTGGGGTTGGCAGGGGCTGGGGGAGGGAGCGTGGGGAGTCAGTACGGAGAAAGAGTTTCAGTTTTGCAAGAGAGGAGTTTTGGAGGGGATGATGGTGGTGGTTGCCCAAAAATGTGTATTAATTAATGCTGCTCAACTGTACACTTAAAAATGATTGAAATGGAAATTTTGTGTTGTATATATTTTGCCACAATTTGTTTTAAAAAGAAAGAAATCACAGCTATAAGTAATTTCTCTTTAATAACAGATTAAAAAAAAAAAAAACAACCTAAACAAAAGTGCATTCTTCCTACTGACAGCAGTGATGGGGTGGGAGTGTGCTGGTGGTGTGGTCCGCTGTGAGCACAGGATTCGCGTGGCCTGCCCAGTTATGTGGCCCTTGCTCCATCCCAGAGTTGACCCAAGACACCAGGGAAACACCCATGGGCTAATTAATGGACCTGCCATTAGAAGGGAGCCCTGGTCGGGGAAACTCAGGAAACTCTACAAAGTTGCAGAGGAAATTTCTCAGGCCGTCATCCAACTTCCCACCTTTAATTTCTTTTGTTTGATAGAGAGACTAAGAAAGCTAGTGACTCACAGGCCTTGGAGAGGCTGTCTGCCGAGCTGGACGGACCAAGGGAGTGAGATGGGTCGTTGGAAAAAGAAATCTTGAGAGGAAAGAGAAGAAGCAGACAGAAGACTCAAAGGCCAGCCCAAAAACAGACGATGGACGATGCTGGCCTGGTTCCGCCGGCATCGAGACCCCCAGAGTGCTGCTGCTCCTCCGGCAGGAAGCTCTGGAGGTACCCGGGTCACTCTTGCCTTTTCCGACTGGCAGAAAGGCGTGTCTGTCTCTTCCTTCCTTGGGCGCTCACTCCTTCGTTCCTCATCCATCCCTTCCTTCAGCGTTGATTTCTCAAGGCTGTCCCGCTGAGGGTTTGGGGGGACCCGGCAGAGTGATGAGACCCCTCCTTGCCTGGAGGCCTGGAGGACTGCACCTGGGGCGGGGGTGCAGGCTTGTCGACATTCAGCTGCCACGGAGGGCGGGGGGACTCGCGCGCACACGGCGGGGGGTGGGGGGGGGCGTGGTGCGGCAGGAATGGTGCCCACACAGAGTCCGTCAGCCAAGAGGCCTCCCTCTCGTGAGACGCGCCTCAGCGTGGATTTCACGTGAAGCTCGTTTTAAAGCTGGGGCAATGGGGGTTCTGAGAGGCTGAGTCACTTGCCCAGCAAGTGAGGGGGTCAGTGTTCCAGTCCAGACAACCAGAATTGGGCTCGGGGCTGTGCCCCCTGCTCTGGGGCACAGGAGTGAGAGGAGGAGCAGGGGTGCGTCTGCTTTGTGGGGGACCCACACGTGTGTCCCCAGAGCCCCACCCGGCTCTGCATCCAGGGAAGCTTGCTGAATGGCTTTGTGTGGGGAGTGGGGCTGGACTGCCCTATTAATTAAGGCCCTGGTCTTGGGGGTGTTTGGGGAAAGTCTGGGTTATTTTGGAGGGTCTGGTGCTTTTATAAGCTAGAGAGAATTCTCCTGAAGAGAAAAGGCTTCCATGGTTTTCCGGTTTTCCGTGTGGGCAGTGGGAAGTTGCAGAATTGGGAGCCCACGGTCATGGGGGATAGGGCGCCCCACCGGCATTATGTCTCTGATATCTGGACGGTGACCAGCATTATCACCTAAGGGACAAGGATTTTTCAGTCGACTCACAGGAGATGGGATTTCGGAGGGGGTCCCCAGGGTCTTCACTAGCCTGGTGACGTTGGGGCCCTTTTGCCAGGATGGTCACTGTGCCAGGGTCTTTTCCCTTCCTTTCCCAACTGTGGTGGCCCATGTGTGGCTGGTGGGGAAACTGGGAGATGGTCAGGCAGTCCGGGGCACCTGAGCTGCCCTCAGGTTCCCAGCCGGTGGAGGGCATGGTGGGCGCTGGCTGGGCCCATCTGCTTTCACCCAATCACTTGGGCATGTGTGGAGACAGCAGGGGCCATCACCCCAAGTGACCTTCGTTGGCCTCTCCCCGTCCCCGCCAGTATTCCTGTTGACAGATAGCATCAACACAGCCACGTTCGTTGGAAGCCTGGGGACCTCAGGACTTTGTAAGGGTGGCTGGCCTTTTAGGGGAGGGGGATCGGTGCTCCCACCCAGAGGGGAGCCAGGCTGGTGTGGGATCAACAGGCGTTTCCTCTCTGAGGTTTGGAAGGGGGTGCGTGCGAGCTCCAGGAGAGGGCCGTCCCGTGGAGACAAGGCGTGAACCACACATGGGAGGCTTTAATAGTCACGGGAGCAAATAAAAACAGAAATAGATGAAATTATTTTACTGACTTGTTTTATTAGGCTGAAGTAGTATTTCAGCATGCTTCAACATTCAATCAGCATTATCGCTATTAAGGTGTTTTAGAGATTTCCCTGGTGGGCCAGTGGTTAAGCCTCTGCCCTTTCCCATGCAGTGCTCCTGGGTTCCGTCCGGGGCTGGGGAACTAAGATCCCATTTACTGCGAAGCACGGCCATTCAAACAAACAAACAAAACCTCGTGTGGTACTTTACATTCCTTTTCCCTACTCAGTCTGTGGAAACTGATGTGGGCTTCGCACGGAAAGCACAGCCCAGTTTGGACAGTGCAAGTGCCCGCTGGCCACATGTGGCTCGTGGCTGCTCAATGGACGAGGCCTCTCTGGAAAGAAGGGTGGTGATGCCGGGCTGGCTACTCTAGGGGCTAGATTTCCTGTTTTCAAATCTAAGTAATTCATTATGATAAAGGAGCTAAGCGGGGGAAGCAGTGGGATGAATTGAAAGAGCAGCATTAGCATAAATATACTACCTTGCGTGTAAAATAGACCGCTGGTGGGAAGCTGCCAGGGAGCCGGCCTGGTGCTCGGTGATGACCTAGACGGGTGGGATGGGGATGTGGACAGGAGGCTCGAGAAGCATGACTGATTCACGTTGTTTTAGGGCAAAACCTAACACAACAGTGTAAAGCAATTGTCCTCCAATAAAAAGTTAATAATAATAAAAAAACCAGAGCTAGTTACTAAGAGTANNGCCACGGAGGGCGGGGGGACTCGCGCGCACACGGCGGGGGGTGGGGGGGGGCGTGGTGCGGCAGGAATGGTGCCCACACAGAGTCCGTCAGCCAAGAGGCCTCCCTCTCGTGAGACGCGCCTCAGCGTGGATTTCACGTGAAGCTCGTTTTAAAGCTGGGGCAATGGGGGTTCTGAGAGGCTGAGTCACTTGCCCAGCAAGTGAGGGGGTCAGTGTTCCAGTCCAGACAACCAGAATTGGGCTCGGGGCTGTGCCCCCTGCTCTGGGGCACAGGAGTGAGAGGAGGAGCAGGGGTGCGTCTGCTTTGTGGGGGACCCACACGTGTGTCCCCAGAGCCCCACCCGGCTCTGCATCCAGGGAAGCTTGCTGAATGGCTTTGTGTGGGGAGTGGGGCTGGACTGCCCTATTAATTAAGGCCCTGGTCTTGGGGGTGTTTGGGGAAAGTCTGGGTTATTTTGGAGGGTCTGGTGCTTTTATAAGCTAGAGAGAATTCTCCTGAAGAGAAAAGGCTTCCATGGTTTTCCGGTTTTCCGTGTGGGCAGTGGGAAGTTGCAGAATTGGGAGCCCACGGTCATGGGGGATAGGGCGCCCCACCGGCATTATGTCTCTGATATCTGGACGGTGACCAGCATTATCACCTAAGGGACAAGGATTTTTCAGTCGACTCACAGGAGATGGGATTTCGGAGGGGGTCCCCAGGGTCTTCACTAGCCTGGTGACGTTGGGGCCCTTTTGCCAGGATGGTCACTGTGCCAGGGTCTTTTCCCTTCCTTTCCCAACTGTGGTGGCCCATGTGTGGCTGGTGGGGAAACTGGGAGATGGTCAGGCAGTCCGGGGCACCTGAGCTGCCCTCAGGTTCCCAGCCGGTGGAGGGCATGGTGGGCGCTGGCTGGGCCCATCTGCTTTCACCCAATCACTTGGGCATGTGTGGAGACAGCAGGGGCCATCACCCCAAGTGACCTTCGTTGGCCTCTCCCCGTCCCCGCCAGTATTCCTGTTGACAGATAGCATCAACACAGCCACGTTCGTTGGAAGCCTGGGGACCTCAGGACTTTGTAAGGGTGGCTGGCCTTTTAGGGGAGGGGGATCGGTGCTCCCACCCAGAGGGGAGCCAGGCTGGTGTGGGATCAACAGGCGTTTCCTCTCTGAGGTTTGGAAGGGGGTGCGTGCGAGCTCCAGGAGAGGGCCGTCCCGTGGAGACAAGGCGTGAACCACACATGGGAGGCTTTAATAGTCACGGGAGCAAATAAAAACAGAAATAGATGAAATTATTTTACTGACTTGTTTTATTAGGCTGAAGTAGTATTTCAGCATGCTTCAACATTCAATCAGCATTATCGCTATTAAGGTGTTTTAGAGATTTCCCTGGTGGGCCAGTGGTTAAGCCTCTGCCCTTTCCCATGCAGTGCTCCTGGGTTCCGTCCGGGGCTGGGGAACTAAGATCCCATTTACTGCGAAGCACGGCCATTCAAACAAACAAACAAAACCTCGTGTGGTACTTTACATTCCTTTTCCCTACTCAGTCTGTGGAAACTGATGTGGGCTTCGCACGGAAAGCACAGCCCAGTTTGGACAGTGCAAGTGCCCGCTGGCCACATGTGGCTCGTGGCTGCTCAATGGACGAGGCCTCTCTGGAAAGAAGGGTGGTGATGCCGGGCTGGCTACTCTAGGGGCTAGATTTCCTGTTTTCAAATCTAAGTAATTCATTATGATAAAGGAGCTAAGCGGGGGAAGCAGTGGGATGAATTGAAAGAGCAGCATTAGCATAAATATACTACCTTGCGTGTAAAATAGACCGCTGGTGGGAAGCTGCCAGGGAGCCGGCCTGGTGCTCGGTGATGACCTAGACGGGTGGGATGGGGATGTGGACAGGAGGCTCGAGAAGCATGACTGATTCACGTTGTTTTAGGGCAAAACCGAACACAACAGTGTAAAGCAATTGTCCTCCAATAAAAAGTTAATAATAATAAAAAAACCAGAGCTAGTTACTAAGAGTAGGTAGGGGCTCTTCACCCCTGCGCCTTCTCCGCCTGCCAACGTAGTCAAATTTAATTGGAGGCTGTCCTGATCCAATAGGCCCTGGTTCGAAGTTTTTCGTTATTCTCTGCTTTCACTGAGAGACCCAGCAAAACAGCGTTTTAGGCAAGATAAAGTTCACGCTTCTTTTAGGGCTTGCCAGGTGGCTCAGCGATAAAAGGATCTGCCTGTCAATGCAAGAGACTCAGAGGCCGGTTTGATCACCGGGTCAGGAAGATCCCTTGGAGGAGGACTGGCAATCCACTCCAGTATGCTTGCCTGGAGAATCCCACGGATAGAGGAGTCTGGCAGTCTGCAGTCTGTAGGGTCACAAAGAGTTGGACACGACTGAAGCAACTTAGCACACACACACCGGTGCTCCATAGAGCTCAGCTCACTTCAGTTCAGTCGCTCAGTCTTGTCTGACTCTGCAACCCCAAGGACTGCAGCACGCCAGGCCTCTCTGTCCTTCACCAACTCCCGGAGCTTCATGTCCATAGAGTCAGTGATGCCGTCCAACCATCTCATCCTCTGTCATCCCCTTCTCCGCCTGCCTTCAATCTTTCCCAGCATCAGAGCCTTTTCCAAAGAGTCAGTTGTTCATATCAGGTGGCCAGAGTAGTGGAGTTTCAGCTTCAGCAGCAGTCCTTCCAATGAATATTCAGGACTGATCTCCTTTAGGATGGACTGGTTGGATCTCCTTGCAGTCCAAGGGACTCCTCAAAGTCTTCTCCAATGCCACGGTTCAAAAGCATCAGTTCTTCGGCGCTCAGCTTTCTTTATGGTCCAACTCTCACATCCGTACATGACCACTGTAAAAACCATAGCTTTGACTAGAAAGACCTTTGTCAGCAAAGCAATGTCTCTCCTTTTTAATGTGCTGTCTAGGTTGGCCACAGCTCAGGGACCCTAGAGCTCAGGGACCCAGTCTTTTACCTTGTAGTCTGCTGCACACTGCTAGTAGGTGGGGCTCCTGTCTTGTAGCTCAGGGTGGCTGCCCAGCTCCTGTTTTCACATGTGCATCCCGTGGTCAGGAAGGAGGACTGGGGAAGCGAAGAACATGCCTTTGCCCTTGACAATGGAAAGGCCCAAGACCGAACTTGAAATATAGCTCCCTTCCCACTTGGAAATTCAGAAGTTAAAGTGACTGCCCTTTCAGGTTAAAGTCGCTGAGAACAGATGCTGAAGTGTTCAGGTGCCTTTGAATCGCCCTCCTCCCTCCCCTACTCGTTTTGTCTCTGAGTCTTACCAGAAGCTGCCTCCTGTGGGTGCGGGCTGGGCTGCGTAACTGAGGACCTTTGGGATCCAAAGCGGATTTCTGCCCTTCTGGTCTCTCCCTGCCTGGAGGGGTCCTTGGACCATCCCTTCCCTGCCTGACACCCACAGCGTTTAGGAAATAAGGTCATCCCTGGCCCCTAAGTGCTTGTCCTGGAACTTCGAGGTGTCCTCGTTTTCCATTTCAGCATTTCCAAAGCCCCGTCATTTCATTTTTTCCTCCAAGCTGATTCTTGACGTCTTTGTGCTCACTAAGGGTGAGCTGAGAGGCAGCGTGCCCACCACCTTCATCATGAGTTGCTGCCCCCGACCGTGCATATTGAGACACTGAGGCCTTTGAGGCCGTCAGCTGCTGGACCACCCAGATGCTCCTGGGTGGCTGTCTGCCGGGGGATGCTTCCCTGTGCCGTGTCAAAGCCTCTCTGGCTCTCCAGGTCCCCATTCCAGGATGTGGCACCCATGGGCCCCAGCAGGACAGTGGGTGACCCTTCTTGTCCACACCGCCCAGCCTGGCCCTATGCTGGTGGGCGGTCCTGCCCCTCTCCCTGTTATCTGAGGGCTTCCCAGCCTGTGCCCCCATTACACACCCCTTAGTCCTGGAAAGAGCCACCCCCTGGGCCACATAAAGGGTCTGGATGCCTGCTTGGGTGAAGTGGTCTCTGCGAACAGCCCAGGGGGGCCGGGTCACTGGTGGTACTGGGGCTCCGGAGAATGGGGTGCTTAGATGGGGAGGGGCAGGGAGGGCAGTGGGCAGAGGTGAGAATGGAGATGAGGGGACCACGAGGAGGCCGCCCCGTGCCTGAGGGCTAGAGCAGGCCCCAGCCCCGGCGGGGGGCCTCTCCTTCCGTCCTGTCCATCGCTGGGCTGGCCTGATGTGGCCAAGGTCACTCTTTTTCTCTGAACTTTTGGGGAGAAGACCAAGTGCCTCATCTTGGAGGCTTTGCCTCCAGCTGCTGCTCAGGCCCGGGGCGCTTCCTTGTCTGGAGAAGGGACTGAACATGGGGAGCCCCCAGGGCCTGGGGTGGGGAATGGAAGGCGCAAGCCGCCCCACCCTGCCCCTCCCGGGAGGCTTCCGTGGCAGCTGCATCGCCGTCTGTCTGTCCCCATCTTCTGTCATCTGTCTGTCATCCACCCACTATCGATCCATCATCCACCGCCTCCCTGTCGTCGAGGGTTCTGTCTCCTGTCCGTCCTCCGTCTGCATCTATCATCTGTTTCTTGTCTGTGTGTCTGTCGGCCGTCTCTCTCACTGCCTGTCCCGTGTGTGGAGGGAGGCGGGGCTGGTCGCCCTTGGACACCGTTGAGGAGCAGGTCTCCAGTGCCATTCCGGGCCCGGCACCACCTGCACCACCTTGAAACCTGGCAGCAAAGCAGGCTCCCCACCTGGGCGTGAATGGCCCCAGGGCGTCCTGATGTGCCCTGCGTTAATGCAGAGAACCCCTGTGCTGGAGTATCTGCTCCCAGCTCTGGGGGCTCCCCTCGGATGCCGGGTTACCACCCTGTCCTTCAGTCATCTGACGGAGACTCAGATCTTGATCTGCCCTGGAGCGCAGAGGCTCACAGATGTCATGCCAGGCTCTGAAGGGGACCACATGCAAAGTTTACCCGGGAAAACCCTGTGCCCTTCTGCTCCTATCTGGCCCCTAGGCCTGGTCCCCAAAGGCTCTTTAAACAGGCCGCCTTGTCTTCTTGCTGGTTCCTCTGATGGATGGGCGAGTTCAGCACAGGCACCCCTAGGCAAATGAGGTCACCCCTAGGAGCCCCACAGCAGCCCCCTGCCCCCTCGCCTGCCGCCCCCTCCTGCAGCGCCTCCTGANCGCCTTGTCTTCTTGCTGGTTCCTCTGATGGATGGGCGAGTTCAGCACAGGCACCCCTAGGCAAATGAGGTCACCCCTAGGAGCCCCACAGCAGCCCCCTGCCCCCTCGCCTGCCGCCCCCTCCTGCAGCGCCTCCTGAGCCGCTGGCCTCGGGTTCCCTTCTTCCAGGATTCTCACAGCTGGTCTTGGAGGGCCGCTTCCTGGAAGCCTGTTGGAGCATCTCATCCTCAGCAGAGGAAGGGCAGGACCGTGGCTCCCAGTACCAGGTCGTGGCCCAGGGCACGTGGCAATTCGTCCAGGAGGCGCTGGAGGGCGGCGGAGGCGGCCGGGAGCTGCAGAGGAAGCTCAGGTCAATGGCGGCCGCAATGGAGTGGGCCCGGGGCGCCTCCCAGGAGCTGGGTGGTGTGGTGACCTGGCCTCCTGGGACTGTCAGCTGCAGACACGGCTGAGGAATGACGCTGAGAACTGGGTGCCCCTGAGCCCCAGAGACCAAGTGCCCCTGAACCCGGGGGACCAGCTGGGCAGGTACCTGGCAGAGCTGGCCGAGGCCATGGATCGTGGCCTGGGCTCCCAGAGGGCAGCCCGGCTGGGAACCTGCCTCTCGGCCACCGACAGGGAGTGCTTCCAGGAGGTGCTCCTGGGCCGTCTCTCCGTGCTCCTGACCCACAGTGGAGACCCGGCCAGCTGCCAGGAGCTCTACACCTGAGCCAAGAAGACCTTGCTTGGGGAGCTGGCGTGAGTCCACCTCGGGGCCTTGGGATCTCGGGCCAGGACACTGCCCTAGCGTGAAGATCCTCAGGCCGGGGCTGCAGTCAGTGCAGGGCCCTTCAGAAGGGCCTCCTGGAGTGGGAGCAAGCTCAGGGGACAGCCTGCGCGCACACGTGCGTGTCTGTGGGTGTGTGTGTCAGTGTGTTCCTGGTGCAGAATGGGTATGGGTGTGTGAGCCTTTTGGTGAGTGTACAGGGACCTCACGTCACAAGCTCACACTCAGGTATGACCGCGGAGACTTTAGTTCCCGTGCGTGGCCCCCAGCTGTCCTCTCCCTGAGCAGGGGTGGGACCAGCCTGGAGTGCACCACCCTCAGCTCTGAGCCAGCCCTCCCCGCTCTGCAGCCGGGCCTATGCCCCTCACGGCTGCTTCGCATTCAGCAGGAAGACGCCAAGGCCCGCCGCCGCCAGGAAACTCCTGGACCTGCTGATGTTTGTCACCTGGATATCCCAGGTGCAGAGCCGGCTGGTGGAGCTGATCCTGGTAACTGGCTTCCAGGAGTGTCCACCGCTGAGCCACCTTGTCCTGCATCTGGGGGTTGAGCAGGACCCCAAGTTCACCCCTAGGAAGGATCCGGGCCCTTGACCACTGCCCCGTGGGTCTGCGTCACAGGACGTTACAAAACGGCCTGTGGGGACTCCACCCCAGGCCCCGTCATGGCCTCGACATGCAGTGCAGTCTGGCTCCCCAAGCCCCAGTGAGTGACCCCAGAGCCTGGGAGGCTTAGATGGGGAGTTGGTTGTCCCCGGAGGGCGCAGGCAGACACGGTGAGACTGTAGCCTGGTGGGCTCCTCTGTCCATGGAGTTTTCCGGACAAGGATATTGGAGTAGGTTGCCGTTTCCTCCTCCAATTCATTCTCCTCTCATTCAAACACGTGAGCACTTAAAGTGCCATCACAACTTTCTCCCGCAACCATTCTTTAAAAAGGTGATTCGCTGTCACAAGCGAGACACAGGACACGCGTACATTGAAACTGCAGTTTTCCCGTCACTGATAGACATGCCCGGCCGTCTCCTCGGTGCTCACAGCCGTGCTGGCCTAACTCAAGGCTCCATCCCCTTGAAGCACCTGGGTGAGAGCCTCCTGCTCTTGGAGTCTGCCTGAGAGTCCAGGCCTTGTTGTTCTCTGCCTTCCACGCTTGTCCACTGAGCTGAGCTGAGCAAAGCTGCCAGGTGGCAGGAGGAAAGGGTCGCGCTGCTGGGTCCCCACTCCGCCCCCGACTCCAGCCGCCCTCCCCCGGATGGGTGCCAAGGGCTGGTGCGCCCTCTCCCTGCCCTACACCACCAGCTCTATAAGGTTCCTGCTGTTTTAGGGACGTGGGGGTGTGGGGGCATGAGAGGGGGCAGAGCTAAGAGTGGAGAAGTACTGAGTGCGGGGCAGGCGTGGAGGAAAGTGTCCTCCGCCTGGGGCCCCCGGTAAGCCAGCCCCCACCTGGGCGCCTGCAGGCACGTGGTAGGTCGTGAGGAAGCACATGGCCCCCCTGACTGCAGCGCCCTGGCTGTGCTCTGGCCGGCAGTGTGGGAGGGGGCTTCCTCCTGAGCCTTTGTCCTCGCCTTGGGCCCACCTGAGGAATCACCCTGAGATTTTCAGCAGGGCACCAGCGGCCTGGGGATCCCCAGCCCAGCCAGGTCTCCACAGGCTGTGGTAGCCTCCGAGCTGTGGCCCAGGCCTTGTCTGTCCTGGCGTCCCATGTCTTCTTGACCCCCAATCCGTTGGTATCTGGGCACCCCGTCTGACCTGGTCACTGCAGGGACCTTGGCCTCCGACGAGGGTAGCTGTTCATCCCCCTGCCCCTGACTGAGTGCTGATGGCAGAAGCGGTTGTCTTCTCTGGACTTAGGGGTGGGCCGGACCCGGAAGGTGTCAGGCCTCCCGTGACGAGTTGATGGATGTAGGCCGTGAAAGAAAAGCTTTACTCGAGAAACTGGGTCCCCCAGGTGGGGGCATTTCAGGCTGCTGGTTGGTGGGGAATCCCTGGGCTGGGTGAAGATTTGCCCCTCGCTCCCGTCCCCATCCTCAGCTGTAGGGGGGCTGGACCTGGCTGTGCCCCAGAGAGAACACAGGGATGGAAGTTGCTTTTATTGTGTTCTGAGCAGAAAGAGTTGGAAAAACAACTAGAAAATGTCCTGACCTGTGATCAGAAAGAGTGGGCCAGCTCTCTCTGCCAGGCGTTCCTCAAAATCTTCCAGGTATGCCCACCACGAGGGCCCCTGGCACCTTGCTGGGTGGGCAGCCTAGAGGAGGAGGAGCCTGGAAGGAGTGGGGTGCTGGGAGGGGCGGGGGTGTGGTGCGGACAGGAGAGGCTGAGTGGGGGAGCGGGAGGCCGGTGCTGCTGGGCACTGGAGCGGGTAGGGGGCCGGGNAAATCTTCCAGGTATGCCCACCACGAGGGCCCCTGGCACCTTGCTGGGTGGGCAGCCTAGAGGAGGAGGAGCCTGGAAGGAGTGGGGTGCTGGGAGGGGCGGGGGTGTGGTGCGGACAGGAGAGGCTGAGTGGGGGAGCGGGAGGCCGGTGCTGCTGGGCACTGGAGCGGGTAGGGGGCCGGGGGGGGGGAGGCGGGTGCTGGGGTTGCACGGTGCCTGAGGCTAGGCAGCACTCAGCCCAGGCCCATCTCTTGAATGGTGGGGTCCCAGTGCTGGGCTGCAGGGTGTATCTTCTGGGGAGGAGCCTCTGCAGGAAACCTCTCATCTCATGAGGACCCACTCCTGGGTCTCACTTAGGACCTGGAAGAGATGGGTGTCTGGGCAGGGTGAGGCTTCCGTGGAGAGGGCCCTGAGGCTCCAGGAGATATCGTGCAGTCTGCCTGGTGCAAAATGGTCCATGAGCATGAGTGTGAACATGTGCGTGCATGTATATGAATGTGTGCACATGCGTGTACGTATGTATATGCTTGTGTGCCTGCATAGGAGTGTGTATGTATAAGCGCATGGAGGTGTATATACATGTGTGCACGTGTATACACGTGTATATATGTGTGTGAGCATGTGTGTGCAGATGCATGTCTGTAAGCCTATGTGTGTGTGCCTCTGTGTGTACGCCTGTGTATATATGTAAGTGTGTGTTTGTATGTGTGTGTGCATGTATTTGGCTTTCTTCGCAGGGGTGAGCTGGTGTTTCTGTTGATTCTTTGGCCTGCTGGGGCTGGAGAGAGAGAAGATGATGAGACACTTAGCATCCTCAATGCCTTTGCGCAGAGACGCCCTGTTGAGAGCATCAGGAGGGAGTTGGGCTGGGGCATGGGCTGGGGGAGAGTTGGCAGCTCCTGTTGAGGAGGCTGGTGCAGCCTCAGGGTGTGTATCAAATGGGAGAAGCTCCAGGTGTGAGGCTGCAGGCAGGACCCAGTCTGGGTGTGAGTGGGGAGGCCTGAGGACACAGGGGGAGGCTGGTGGGAGGGGTCTGCCCCTTGCCATCTGCAGGCTTGGGAGGGGGCAAGGTGGGGGACAGCTGGGACAGGCGCGGAGTCAGGAGGCTGCATCCTCCTAGCGGTCTGTCCCTGTCCCCTGAGAGTCCACTTGCTTTGACCAACAGCTGTTGAAAGGAACCATAGATTCGGTGCAAGACATCGGGCCGCCTGTCACTAGCCGGGTTCAAGCAATGGTTCTGAACACGTTTGCAGAGTTTCTGAAAAGGTAAGCAAAAAGACAGCTCTGCCCAGGTGGGGAGGCCTGGCCTGCATTCAGCTAACTCATGTCACCTCGCCACCAGCCGCCAGGCCGGGGCCAGTTCACAAAAATGCAGGGGGAGGACTGGTTGGCTCCAGGTGCCCCCCTGTCCTGCCCGCTCTGGGTCTCGTCCTGGCTCCGGAGGCAGCCTTGTGTGACTGCAGAAATGTCCAGCCTGGAGGCCCTGGCCCAGCAGCTGTCCAGCTAATTCTAAGGGGGCATGAGGTTTACATTGTATTTAATTTTAACTAACTGACATTTGAACAGAGCGTTTGGGGCTCTTGGCTCTCTGTTGCACAGCAGGGCGAACCGACATTCGGTTCCCATCCTAGATTTTGTTACATTGATTTTGAGGGGTTTTTTGTTTGTTTCATCTTCTTTTTTGGCCAAATACGGCTTGTGGGATGTTGTTCCCCAACCGGGGATTGAATGGCTGCCTCAGAGCAGAAGAATCGCAGAGTCCCAACCACCAGACCGCCAGGGAACTGACGTCGAGCTTTAAAAACTGCGATAAAGTACCATTTCTTTCGGTTACTGGATTTCAGGGCGCTCCTTTAAACCTTGTGGCTGAGCTGACAGCCTCCCTCCCCGCTCTCGTTTTCCCGGCAGGACTTGCTGTCGTCTCCTTGGTCCACACCCAGCTCTGCCCCAGCCCTGGATTTGGGGGGCGTCTCCCTCTCTCTAGCTTTTTCCTCTGTCTTCTTATATTGTGCTGAATGGAATCGCTCAGTCTCCAGAGAGAAATGGAAGGACTTGGTTTTTCCTGGCAGCTAGCTAGAGGATGAGAGAAGGCAATGGCACCCCACTCCAGTACTCTTGCCTGGAGAATCTCAGGGACGGAGGAGCCTGGTGGGCTGCAGTCCATGGGGTCCCTAGCAGTCGAACACGACTGAGCGACTTCACTTTCACTTTTCACTTTCATGCTTTGGAGAAGGAAATGGCAGCCCACTCCATTGTTCTTGCCTGGAGAATCCCAGGGACGGGGGAGCCTGGTGGGCTGCACAGAGTCGGACACGACTGAAGTGACTTAGCAGCAGCAGCAGCAGCAGCCCTCTCACCCAGGGGGCTCAGGTGAGGGTGGCTGTAGCCAGGGCTGCCCGGACTTAGTGAGAAGCAAGTTTGGGGCACAGCGCTGGGTACTGGAGCGTCACGGGTCTCCCTTTTCTGGGATTTCCCGTGCAGCTGTGTTAACCTTCAGAGGGTCTCTGAAGGGCCTGGCACCAGGCAGGTTACTCATGAGAGGCCAGAGATGTGAATTTTTAAGTGAAATCAGCCAGGCTTTAAATGTTCAGCCGCCACTGCGGCTACTTGGAGGTCGTGGTTGATCTGTGTCCTAGGCATGCAGAGGCCCCTTCTGTCCTGCCTTTGGGGAGCAGGGGTGTGCATGCCTCTCCTGGCTCCTCTCTCCCCACTCTGCTGGGGGGTTGCAGTGGCCCAGGCAGGGTGTGGGGTGCCCCTCCCCTCCCTGTGGCACTCCAGACACTCCCAGGAGGCCTCGTTTCCTCCCTCTTCCTTCACCTGAGGGCATGTTGGCTGTGATTCCAGACCACAGGAGAAACCCAGTCCCGTCCGGCTCTAGAAGCGTTTACCGCAAAGGGCCGGGACAGCATTACAGGAAAAGATTCTTGGGAACCGTCTGCTCCAGCGCCTGGTGCAGAGCCGGCCCCAGTTGTCCACACGTTGACTGTGACCATCCACACCTGCTGTTTCACGGAAGAAGCAGCAGTTAGGCTCACAAGCAGCAGAAGGGGGACGGCTCACACTGCTGGCTGGGGCTGACCCGCGGGGCAACACCTGCATCTCCGCCTTCACACACAGATACCGGGGTGAGGGTGCCCCCCACTTCCTCCAGCAGCAGGCCAGTGTCGGCCCCTCCCCCCAGCTGCATGTACTGCAGAACTGCTGTGTCCTCAGGTGGGTCCCGGCGTGACCGGGCGTGGGCAGGGCGGGCAGCCTCGGACCTGGTGGGCCGCTCTGCATGGGTGGCAGACTGGGAGCCTGTGTGAGAAGTGGGGGGTGACACTCCCCCCCCCCCCCCCCCCCCCCCCCCCC
>SJYA01004356.1:8151-22441 GCA_006410615.1 Neotragus moschatus
GATAGCATATTCAAAAGCAGAGACATTACTTTGCCAAGATCCGTCTAATCAAGGCTATGGTTTTTCCAGTAGTCATGTATGGGTGTGAGAGTTGGACTGTGAAGAAGGCTGAGCACTGAAGAATTGGTGCTTTTGAACTGTGGTGTTGGAGAAGACTCTTGAGAGTCCCTTGGACTGCAAGGAGATCCAACCAGTCCATTCTGAAGGAGATCAGCCCTGGGATTTCTTTGGAAGGAATGATGCTAAAGCTGAAACTCCAGTACTTTGGCCACCTCATGCGAAGAATTGACTCATTGGAAAAGACTCTGATGCTGGGAGAGATTGGGGGCAGGAGGAGAAGGGGACGACAGAGGATGAGATGGCTGGATGGCATCATGGACTCGATGGGCATGAGTCTGAGTAAACTCCAGGAGTTAGTGATGGACAGGGAGGCCTGGCGTGCTGCAATTCACAGGGTTGCAAAGAGTTGGCCACGACTGAGCGACTGAACTGAACTGAAGGAAACTGTCCCTACTACAGTGACGAGGACGGTGTTTTCTGGGACATCTGTGCTGAGAAGCTGATTGGTTTCAATGGGAGGACAAATTGAATAAGTTCTCAGATTTTGAGGTAAATAAATGTAAATAAACATTCATATCCAACTCATATCCTTAGAATAAAAAATTTAAAGGCAATGTCATTCTCATATTACCTGCTAGCTCTTTGTAACACATACATGATATAAAGTCAAAGAAAGTTTCTAAGATCCATGTTTTCATTTTCAACATTAAGATCCCCTAAGTTTTCCCTCTGACCTAGTCATATCCTCCAAAATGTTGCCTTGTCTGAGTGCTTTACCGTGTGAGCAATTGTCAAACAATGGAGAAAAATTACTTACATTCTTCTAAGTTGCAGAATAATGAAAGAAACATTGTTTTTTAAAAGAGAGGTAGCAGATTGAATTAAGATTTCCAAATAATGGATTTAAACTTCTTTGAAAGCAGTGTTATAATAATTGCATACTGCTAGAATCTGAGTGTGTGATATCATATTTGACTTTCACTATAAGCAGGTGGCATCACCGATGCAATGGACATGAACTTGGGCAACCTTCAGGAGATGGTGAGGGGCAGGGAGGCGTTGCGTGCTGCAGTCCATGGATTGCAGAGAGTCAGACACGCCTGGGCCACTGAACAACAACGTAAGCAAGTGAGGATTAAGCAGGGTGTTTCCATATGTAGGAAAAGAAATGAAATGAGAACCATTTTACACTGATAACTGCATTGGTTGTAACAGCTCAAAGAGGAAATAGTCTAATTTGAAGACTGTTAGAAGAGAACCTTCTGGACATCAAAGAGCCCCCACTTTATTCTAAACGCTGCCCCAGTGAAACGTCCACCACTTTTCCTGGTCAAGACATCTAAGACCCGCTCCCCCCCCCAACTCCCTCCTGCTTCCTAGTCCCTGCTGGGGTCTTTCTGTCATGTAGCAGGGCAGCTCCTCTATCTTTGGGGCTCCCCTGGTGGCTCAGATGGTAAAGAAACTGTCTGCAATGCAGGAGATCAGGGTTTGATCCCTGGGTCAGGAAGATCCCCTGGAGAAGCAAATGGCTACCCACTCCAGTATTCTTGCCTGGAGAATCCCATGGACAGAGGAGCCTGGAGGGCTACAGTCCATGAGGTCACAAAAAGTCAGACACAACACAGCACAGAGTTTGATTTTTGAAGAAATCTAATTTCTTCCTGAAGTTAAAATATCTCACCTGATAATGGGTCTAGAAAGTCTATAGAACTGTAGCAATGTCTATCTAAATCTATAACAAAGCCCACTATAAGACTTTTGTCCTAGTGTGAAAGAGATTAGAAAGTTAATAGCATTTCTGAGCTTCATATTTAGCAGGCATTGTGTGGAATGCTTCATATGTGTTATCACATTTTATTCTCAGACAAACATGCACTTCAGTCTAATTCAACTTGTTGATAGAGGAGTGAAAGTGAGAGTTGCTAGGTAGTGTCTGACTCTTTGAGACCCCATGGACTATACAGTCCATGGAATCCGCCAGGCCAGAATATTGGAGTAGCTAGCCTTTCCCTTCTCCAAGGGATCTTCCCAACCCAGAGATCTCACCCAGGTAATTCATGCAGCATCATTTAATCAACCACGAGTGGCCTTTAACCCCAAGTTTGGGCATCTCAGACCCCACTTACTTAAGAAAGTGGTTTGTGATCTGAATCTCAGTCTTTTCTAAGCTCCACTGAAATTGATCTGGGCGACTTCCCTGATGTTCCAGTGGTTAAGAATCTGTGTTGCAGTCCAAGGGACATGGGTTCTATCCCTAGTCAGGGATCTAAGCACCCACACACCATGGAGCAGCTAAGCCCGAGCCCCACAACTAGAGAATCCATGCACCGCGACAAAAAGGTCGTGTATGGTGCGATAAAGATTCCACCTGCCACAGCTAAGACCCAATGAACCCAAATAAATAAAATTAAATATTTTTAAAACAATAATAAATTGATTCGGAAGATGATTCAGTGTTAGATAATCCTCAGAACTTTCCTGGAAGTCATTAAATCTCTCCCCACCATTTATTGCAGGATCCTTCAAGTATGGCTTGGAAACACCACACTGTAGGGCTTAGCTCTTAAATTCATCACTGTAGCTTCCCATTTGAAGTGAGGCAGGAAAGCACTATTGGAAACTTTGAATGTTCTCAGTCCTTGAGTTTATTGTGCCAGGTCCAATCTCTGTGATTCTCCTAAAAGGAGATGTTTTTGGAGCAGATCCTGGGGCTAGAAGAGTTTGAGGAGGAAGAAAGCGGTGAAGAGCTTCATTCTCACCCCCAGCCAAGTCCACAGGTTTCTGATGTCATCACCCAGATGGCGGCTGTCCCCTGCTCTTCCGGGAGAGGCAATATGTGAATTTGGGCAGCAGTGGGGAGAGGCAGAGGGTGACACAGTAAGAGGTTCCACCCGAGTTTTGTTTCTTCACATTGAATTGAACCAGAAGTCACTCTCCTCCGAATCTTTCCTGTTAACCTGTCTTGGACAGGTGGGAGTAAATCATTACTGGAGGAGATTGTTGTAAAGAGAGTGGAGATTTCATGCTTTTCTGGTCTATAGGCAAAAGAAAAAAAAAAAAGTTTTGTTAGTGATTCCATGGGGAGCGTCTCGCTTTTCTGTGAATCCTCCAGATGGCAGTTCCGTGCAATGATGGGAAATGAAACTACTGACCTTGGGAATTTAGTCCGTGTTGCTATTAAATCATCTTCATGCTTCTGCTTTAGGGAAGTGCCAACATCTTTTTTTCTTTCTTTCTTTTTTTTTTTTGATAGATTCCTTGCCCACAATCATACTGTTATTTTTCTTTAAAATTTCTAGGGCTTCAGTTCAGTTCAGTTCAGTCTCTCAGTCGGGTCTGACTCTTTGGGACCCCATGAATCGCAGCACGCCAGGCCTCCCTGTCCATCACCATCTCCCAGAGTTCACTCAAACTCACGTCCATCGAGTAAGTGATGCCATCCAGCCATCTCATCCTCTGTCGTCCCCTTCTCCTCCTGCCCCCAATCCCTCCCAGCATCAGAGTCTTTTCCAATGAGTCAACTCTTCGCATGAGGAGCCCAAAGTACTGGAGTTTCAGCTTCAGCATCATTCCTTCCAAAGAACACCCAGGACTGATCTCCTTTAGGATGGACTGGTTGAATCTCCTTTCAGTCCATGTGACTCTCAAGAGTCTTCTCCAACACCACAATTCAAAAGCATCAATTCTTCGGCACTCAGCTTTCTTCACAGTCCAAAGCTCACATCCATACATGACTACTGGAAAAACCATAGCCTTGACTAAACATTACTTTGTTGGCAAAGTAGTGTTTCTCTTTTTGAATATGCTATCTAGGTTGGTCATAACTTTACTTCCAAGGAGTAATTGTCTTCTAATTTCATGGCTGCAATCACCATCTGCAGTGATTTTGGAGCCCCCCAAAATAAATTCTGACACTGTGTCCACTGTTTTCCCATCTATTTCCCATGAAGTGATGGGACTGGACGCTATGTTCTTAATTTTCTGAATATTGAGCTTTAAGCCAACTTTTTCACTCTCCTCTTTCACTTTCATCAAGAGGCTTTTTAGTTCCTCTTCGCTTTCTGCCATAAGGGTGGTGTCATCCGCATATCTGAGGTTATTGATATTTCTCCCAGCNTTTTCCCATCTATTTCCCATGAAGTGATGGGACTGGACGCTATGTTCTTAATTTTCTGAATATTGAGCTTTAAGCCAACTTTTTCACTCTCCTCTTTCACTTTCATCAAGAGGCTTTTTAGTTCCTCTTCGCTTTCTACCATAAGGGTGGTGTCATCCGCATATCTGAGGTTATTGATATTTCTCCCAGCAACTTGATTCCAGCTTGTGCTTCTTCCAGCCCAGCATTTCTCACGATGTACTCTGCATATAAGTTAAATAAGCAGGGTGACAATATACAGCCTTGATGTACTCCTTTTCCTATTTGGAACCAATCTGTTGTTCCATGTCCAGTTCTAACTGTTGCTTCCTGACCTGCATACAGATTTCTCAAGAGGCAGGTCAGGTGGTCTGGTATTCCTATCTCTTTCCTAATGCTAGGGCTTAGGAAATACCAAATATAAGTAAAATCTTCCCTATTTCCCATTGCTAACTTTTCTTTTTGTTGCCATTCCCTGGTTGGATAAGCAACACAGAAGACTTATTCAGTTTGTTAGCATCAAGGTCTTGGCGGAAGAGAGAGGAATCATGACCGTGTCTTTAAGGTGTCTCTCTTCTCCCACCAAGCTACGCTGAATGTCTCTGGACCTTGTTCAGAAACTGCCTGGAGAACAGAAAGCATGTTGCACTGTGTGCGTGAGGGAGGTTTTCCTTTTGCTTAATTTGGAAGCTCTGCCTGCTGCAGTGGTCCCAAGCAGAACATCGAAATCAGAGGGCTGTGAAGCGTGAGCTCCTCTCGCTAATTTATCATTGATTTGCACCTCGATCATTCTCTGACACTGAGCATCTGCTCGGGAGCTTCTTGGGTCCAACACGTCTCCCCAGAGCATCCTCAGCAGGAGCACAGCAGGCGGCCTCTGGACCAGCCCAAGGGAAGCCCAGTGCATCTCCTTCTATTAGCAGGTGCTGCCTGAGCTACCATTAGCCTGACGACTTAGAGGAAAGAAAAAACCCAAAGTGTTGATGCCACGAACCATAACTGCTGGCTGAGTCTCCTGAGACTCATAACTTCACAACTTCTGTTCAGAACATGAATGGGGAGTTAATTAGCCATTGTTGTGACTGATTCTGAAATGCATAGTTTTCAAGCTGGTTTACAGAGGGTTTAACAAGCAGAGGTTTCACACCAGCATGAAATATAATTCACACATGCCAAAAGCATTAAAAACATCTGAATAATCAGTCTCTAAACTGCCTCTCCTGATCATTAGCATCATGAAAAAGAGCAACAAAAAGAAAATTTCAGGAATTCAACTCAAGTCCCACTTTCTACCACTAAAAAAAAAAAAAAAAAAGACAACTTTCACATTCTAACTGGAATTTGGAATTTTAGAGACTCAACTAAAGGTACAGATGGCTTGAAGGGCAATTTGGATTTAATCTCATCAGGCTGACAAGGAAGGCATGTCATGAGACCAGCCCTGTCATCCAGGGAGTGAAGATGGAGATGCTGCCAGATTTAGTGTTAAAATTCAGATTCAAGTGTAAATGAGAAGCTTCCAGTAGTCATGCAGGGATGTGAGAATTGGACCATAAAGAAGGCTGAGCACCAGAGAACTGATGTCTTCAGATTGTGGTAATGGAGAAGGCTCTTTGAGAGTTCCTTGGACAGCAAGGAGATCAAACCATTCAATTCTAAAGAAAATCAACACTGAAGATTTATCGGAAGGATTGATGCTGAAGCTCCAATACTTTGGCCACCTGATGGGAAGAGCTGACTCATTGGAAAAGACCCTGATATGGCGAAACATTGAAGGCGAAAGAAGACGGAGACAGAGGATGAGATGACTAGATAGCATCACCAACTCAATGGACATGAATCTGAGCAAACGCTGGGAGATTGTGAAGGACAGGGAAGCTGGGTGTGCTGCAGTCTATGGGATCACAAAGAGTCAGACATGACTTGGTAACTGAACAACAGAAACTACAGAAAGATGAATATATGAGTAAAATTCAGAGAAGAGGTCTAGATTGGAGGTACAAGGAAAGCATTGAAAGTTACAAGACTGGCGCAGATAACCAAGGTGGTGAGCCACATGTTACAAGATGCTAAAGCCAGAAAACTAGAAGTCTCTCCTCTCTCTCTTCTTTTTTTTAATCTCTAAATATCCACTGTATTTTTGACCTTCTTCATCTCTCCTTACAAGATATATTCTACACTGCTGGATGTCCACAAATGTTTTCTTCAAAGGTCCAGATAGTAAACATTTTAGATTCTGAAGGTCAGGTGTGATCTCTGTTGCAGGATTTGTTTTCCACAATTTAAAAATGTAAAAATTATTCTTAACATTGTACTCAGAGAAAAACAGAACCAAATTAACTTCGGTTTATGGACTGTAGTTTACCAACTGCTGGTCTAAACCATTTCTGACTCTCTGGGTTTCAATCATATTCTACCTGGCCTCCTTGTTTACATTCCTCTTCTGCAATTTCTTCACCACAGAGAACAAGAAATTATGGAATTTGTTTTTGCTGTTTTTAAATCAAGTTCAGATGATGGCACTTAAATGGCTTTCCATTGAAACGATGATAACGTAAATCATCATCATTTCAATGATAACATAAAATCTTTTTAGGAAGACAGCATGAAAACCTACCAAGATTTACCTGCTATGGCTGCTGTTGAGGACTGTCAATCCAGCCCACATCCTGATTTTGTAAACAAAATTTTGCTGGGAAATATTCACTTTTTTTTTTTTTTTTTTTTTGCCTATTGTGTATAGCTGCTTCACTTATGGCAGAGTTGAGTAGTTGTGATGAAAACAATCTGGCCCACAAAGCCTAAAATATTTACTATCTGGAGACTAACAGAAAAGTGTGCTACTCCTGTCCCTAAAACATCAACATTATTTACTATATACAAGGCTTTTCTATATATGAGTCCTCTGTAGGCTTTTGCGTACCTAAGCCCTCCTGCTTCCATGGTTTTTTCATGGGTTCCAAGTTAAAATTTTAGTTGATTATTCTCTTTATTCATAACAAAATATCACCATTGATTTGTACAAGTTTCCTGTGGTGTATCATTTTATTGTACTGCATTTTATTTCTGCCCTTTAGTTCCCATTCAGTCTCTCACTTCACTCCCAAGTGCAGCCTAATTGAATTAAGATCTGAAAATGTAATCTGTATAATGAACTTCTCTGAAATTTGCTGTAACAAGTCATCCTTTACTTGTTAAGAACTTGTGTACCCCATTTTTATAGTTTTAATAACTAAGACATTCCTCTGTGAGTCATGACATTATATTCACATCATTTATAAAATTTGAGGTTGTTTGATCATCTTTCTAGACAATGCAAGTTCAGTTTAGTTAAGTCACTCAGTCGTGTCTGACTCTGCAACCCCATGGACTGCAGCACACCAGGCTTCCCTGTCCAACACCAATTCCTGGAGCTTGCTCAAATTTATATCCATTGAGTCGGTAATGCATCCAACCATCTCATCCTCTGTCATTCCCTTCTCCTCCTGCCTTCAATCCGTTCCAGCATCAGAGTCTTTTCAGTGAGTCAGTTCTTCACATCAGATGGCCAATGTATTCGAGCTTCAGCTTCAGCATCAGTCCTTCCAATGAATATTCAGGACTGATTTCCTTTACTAGTTTGTTCTGTTTGCAGTCCAAGGGACTCTCAAGAGTCTTCTCCAACACCACAGTTCAAAGCCATCAATTCTTTGGTGCTGAGCTTTCTTTATGATCCAACTCTAAAATCCATACATGACTACTGGAAAAACCATAGCTCTGACAATATGGCCCAGTCAATCCTGGATATCCAAGAAAATAAGTCCTGAATAGTCATTGGAAAGACTGATGATGAAGCTGAAGCTTCAATACTTTGGCCACCTAATGCGAAGAGCTGACTCAGAAAAGACCTTGATGATGAGAAAGATTGAAGGCAGGAGGAGAAGGGGATGACAGAAGGTGAAATGGTTGGATGGCATCACCGATTCAATGAACATGAGTTTGAGCAAGCTCCAGGAGGTGATGATAGACAAAGAAGCCTGGTGTGCCGCAGTCCATGGGGTTGCAAAGAGTCAGACGCAACTGAGCAACTGAACTGATGACTGATATAAACCTTTGTGGGTTTCCCTTGTAGTTCAGTTGGTAAAGAGTCTGCCTGCAGTGCAGGAGACCTGGGTTCAATTCATGGATTCTGAAGAACTCCTGGAGAAGGAAATGGCAACCCACTCCAGTATTCTTGCCTGGGGAATCCCATGGACAGAGGAGCCTGGCAGGCTACAGTCCATGGGGCCACAAGAGCTGGACATGACTTAAGTAACTAAACCACAAGCACCACCACCACGGACCTTTGCTGGTAAAGTAATATCTCTGTTTCTTAATATGCTGTCTAGATTTGTCAATTTCTTCCAAGGAGCAGGTGTCCTTTAATTTCATGGCTTCAGTCACCATCTGCAGCAATTCTGGAGTCCAAAAAAATAAAGTCTGTCACTGTTTCCACTGTTTCCCCATCTATTTGCCATGAAGTGATGGAACTAGATGCCATGATCTTTGTGTTTTGAATACTGAGTTTTAAGACAGCTTTTTCACTCTCCTCTTTCACTTTCATCAGGAAGCTCTTTACTTTCTCTTTAATTTATGCCATGAGGGTGGTGTCATCTGCATATCCGAGGTTATTGATATTTTTCCCGGCAGTCTTGATTCCAGCTTCTGCTTCATCCATCTCAGCATTTCACATGATGTACTCTGCCTATAAGTTAAATAAGCAGGGTGACAATATACAACCTTGATGTACTCCTTTCCCAATTTGGAACCAGTCTGTTGTTTCATGTCCAGTTCTAACTGTTGCTTCATGACCTGCATACAGATTTCTCAGCAGGCAGGTCAGGTGTTCTGGTATCCCCATCTCTTTCAGAATTTTCCAGTTTGTTGTGATCCACACAATCAAATGCTTTTGTGTAGTCAATTAAGCAGGAGTAGATGTTTTTCTGGAATTCTTTTGCTTTTTCTATGACCCAAAGGATGTTGGCAATTTGATCTCTAGTTTCTCTACCCTTTCTAAAACCAGCTTGAACATCTGGAAGTTCTTGGTTTCACATACTTTTGAGGCCTATCTTGGGAAATTTTGAGCATTACTTTGCTAGCATGTGGGATGGGTGCAACTGTGCAATAGTTTGAACAGTCTTTGGCATTGCCTTTCTTTGGGACTGAGATGAAAATTGATATTTTCCAGTCCTGTGGCCACTGCTGAGTTTTCCAAATTTACTGGCATACTGAGTGCAGCACTTTCACAGCATCATCTTTTACGATTTGAAATAGCTCAGCTGGAATTCCATCACCTTCACTAGCTTTGTTCGTAGTGATGCTTCCTAAGGCTCGCTTGACTTCACATTCCAGGATGTCTGGTGTTAGGTGAGTGATCACACCATCGTGATTATCTGGGTCGTGAAGCTCTTTTTTGTACAATTCTTCTGTGTATTCTTGCCACCTCTTCTTCATATCTTCTGCTTCTGTCAGGTCCACACCATGTCTGTCATTTATTGAGCCCATCTTGCATGAAATGTTCCCTTGGTAGCTCTAATTTTCTCAAAGAGATCTCTAGTCTTTCCAATTCTATTGTTTTCCTCTATGTCTTTGCACTGATCATTTGGGAAGGCTTTCTTATCTCTCCTTGCTATTCTTTGGAACTCTGCATTCAGATGGATATAGCTTTCCTTTCCTCCTTTGCCATTAGCCTCTCTTTTTTTTCTTAGCTGTTTGTAAGCCCTCCTCAGAAAACCATTTGCCTTTTTGCATTTTTTCTTCTTGGGGATGGTTTTGATCACTGCTTCCTATACAATGTTATGAACCTCCATCCATAGTTCTTCAGGCAATCTATCAGATCTAATCCCTTGAATATATTTGTCACTTTCATTGTATAATTTTAAGGGATTTGATTTAGGTCATACCTGAATGGTCTAGTGGTTTTCCCTCTTTTCTTCAGTTTAAGTCTGAATCTTGCAATAAGGAGTTCATGATTTGAGCCACAATCAGCTCCTGATCTTGTTTTTGCTGACTGTATAGAGCTTCTTCTAGACAATGCAAAGACCTTTGGGATTTTAAATCTATTCAGCATTTTCTGACTGAAAAAACATTTTTGTAATATAATATCCAAAACATTATTTCATACAGTGCAAGTTCATTTCTACTTGGTGCTGCCCTCAATCACTCAGTCGTGTCTGACTCGTAACCGTGTGTACTGTGGCCCATGAGGCTCCTCTGTCCATGAGATTCTCCAGGCAAGAATGCTGGAGTGGGTTGCCATGCCCTCCTCTAGCAGGTATTCCTGATCCTGGGACCGAGCCCAGGTCTTTTGCATCTCCTGCATCAGCAGGCAAATTCTTTACCACAATGCCACCTGGGAATCGCTTATTTATTTATATTTACTCACTTATATACCACCTCTTTTGTAAAAACATTTTTATTTAGCTATATTCAAACTTCTATCTGGAAAAGATTCCTCTCTTCCTGTGGTAACTCTTTTCCTGTTTCATTTACTTAGAACTACTGCTGATGAACTCTCTCAGTATTGGTTTATCTTAAAATATATTTATTTTGCCTTCTTTGTTGAAAGATATTTTCACTGGACATAGAATTCCAGGTTGCCAATTTTTTTAATCTAGCATTTTTTTTTTTAATATCAGGTGTGTAATGTTGTGTCCTGGATATTCTCCTGGGCCAAACACATGTACATAATTACTTATACGAATGGCATTAATCTGGCAATATCCAAATAAACCTAAAATCGGTTTCTTAGTTTTGACTATGCAGTGTGCTGCTGCTGCTGCTGCTGCTAAGTCGCTTCAGTCTTGTCCAACTGTGTGACCCCAGAGATGGCAGCCCACCAGGCTCCCCCGTCACTGTGATTCTCCAGGCAAGAACACTGGAGTGGGTTGCCATTTCCTTCTCCAATGCATGAAAGTGAAAAGTGAAAGTGAAGTCGCTCAGTCGTGTCCAACTCTTAGCGACCCCATGGACTGCAGCCCACCAGGCTCCTCTGTCCACAGCGTTTTCAAGGCAAGAGTGCTGGAGTGGGGCGCCATTGCCGTAGTTACGTAAAATATTAGTGTTAAAGAAATGGGTAAGGAATATACCAAAATTCTCTGTACAACTTTGTGACTTTTCTGAAAATCTAAAATTATTTTGAATAAAAAGCATTTTAAAATAATCAGTTCAACTTTGCCCCTGTTTTATATAAGCAAACACTGTCAAGATAAATATGACTGACATTTGAGTATTAAGGCTCTCTAGATTCGGTGCTTTCCTAAATCTGAGCTTCGCAATTCCGTTTGATGCACATGTCATAGTTTTTGTACAGTCTTCTAAAGATGAATACATAGGTCAGTTTAATTCCCTGCTTCTACAAGCAGTGCTCCAAAGATTATCCTAATACCCTTCTTCTTGGATATGAATATACTCTAAGTGTTTGTCTTAATATATACACATATGTAATTGCACCAAATACTTCCAAATTAATATTTATAATACCTGAAATAGTGACATCACAATCCTAGCAATTGTTTTTAATGTTTGAGATCCCACATTCTTACCATCACATGACAAGTGTGAATAATTTTTGCCAATCTATAGGTACAGATTATTTTCTCACAGTTATTTTAATTTGCACTTCTCTGATTGCTGGTATGGTTAAGAATCTCTACATATATTTATTAGTCATTTCTTCAGGATTTCCCTTTTGTGAATTGCTTAGTCATTTTCATCCTATTTTTTCTTATAGAAATAATTATGTCATCCATATTAATGTTTTTTCAACTTAGCTATCACAGGTTTTGTAATTTATGTAATACATGTTACCTTTGTTTATACTGTTTTTTCTTTGAAAAGAAATTTTATTTTTAGGGCAAACATCTATCAGTGCTCCCCATACTAATGTTAATATTTCTGTGCTCTCATTTTAAAAAATGTTCTTGGACTTCCTTGGTGTTCTAGTGGTTAAGAATCCTCAGGGACCGTGAGTTTGACCCCTAGTCTGGGAAGATCCCACATGCCACGGGACAACCAAGCCAATGCCACACAGCTCCTGAGCCTGTGCTCTAAAACGTGTGGTCCATGACAGGAGAAGCCACAGCAATAAGAAGAATGCACAAGGAAGCTAGCGAGCAGCCCCGCTCACCGCAGCTAGAGAAAGCCCGGGCAGCAGTGCAGATCCAGCACAGGCAAACATGAGAAGCAAATAAAAAGTTTAAAACTGTACTTAACAAATGAATCCAAATGTGTAAACAGAAATGCAAGAGACCAAGACTAGCCAACACAGCACTGAAGAACAAGTACGGTGCCGAAGAACAGGTAAAGGACTGACTACTGACTTTAAGACTTGTGGTGAGGCCATAATAAGTTGACAGGCAAATGAATATTGGCCAAAAAAAAAAAAAAAAGGTAAGTAGATTTATGGAAGAGAACAAAGAGAAATGGACCCAAATAAATATAGTCCACTAATCTTTGAAAAAAGAGCAAAGCTAATTTTTAATAAATGGAAAAAGGCTAGGATTTTCTAAAAATGGAACTGGAACAATTGGGCACCACCATGTAAAAAAAAACAAGTGAATCTAGACACATAACTTACACCTTTCACAGTTACCTCATAATAGATCATGATGTAAATATAAAAACCATAAACTTTTTTTAATTTTTATTTTTTAGTTTGTTTTGTTTTACAATACTGTATTCATTTTGCCATACATTGACATGAATCAGCCACGAGTGTATATGAGCTCCCAATCCCAACCCCCTCCTCCCCTCCCACCCCACACCATCTCTCTGGATCATCCCCGTGCATCAGTCCCAAGCATCCTGCATCCTGCATCGAGCCTAGACCAGAGATTCATTTAATTTATGATATCATACATGTTACAATGCCACCCTTCCTAATCATCCCACCCTCTCCCTTTCCCACAGAGTCCAAAAGGCTGTTGTATACATCTGGGTCTCTTTTGCTGTCTTGCGTATAGATTTAACATTACCATCTTTCTAAATTCTATATATATGTGTTAGTATACTGTATTGGTGTTTTTCTTTCTGGCTTACTTCACTCTGTATAATCGGCTCCAGTTTCATCCACCTCATTAGAACTGATTCAAATGTATTCTTTTTAATGGCTGAGTAATACTCCATTGTGTATATGTACCACAGCTTTCTTATCCATTCATCTGCTGATGGACATCTAGGTTGCTTCCATGTCCTGGCTATTATAAACAGTCCTGCGATGAACATTGGGGTACACATGTCTCTTACAATTCTGGTTTCCTCGGTGTGTATGCCCAGCAGTGGGATTGCTGGGTCATAAGGCAGTTCTATTTGCAATTTTTTAAGGAATCTCCACACTGTTCTCCATACTTTTAAAAGCTAATCTAGGAGAAAATCTAAGTGACTTCAGGTTCTGTGATAAATTTTAGATACACCTCCAAAAGTATGATCCATGAAAGAAATAATTGATAATTGGGACTTCATCAAAATTAAAATTTTGCTTTGCGAAAAGACCCTGTTAAGATATGGGAAAGACAAACTATGGCCTGGTAGAAAATATCTGCAAAGGATATGTTTGGTAAAGGCTAAATTATCCAAAATTTACAAAGAAGTCTTGAAACTTGATAAGACAATGAACAATCAATTAAAAACATGGACAAAGATCTAGACAGTCACCTCACCGAAGGTGTACAGCACACAAAAAGATGCTCATTAGGACTGTATAATGATCCAGCCACTCTGGAAGACATTTGGGCAGTTTCTTACAAAGTTAACACACTGACCATGTTGCTGTTCAGTCGCTCAGTCGTGTCCGACTCTTTGTGACCCCGTGGACTGCAGCACACCAGGCTTCCCTGTCCTTCACTCTCCCCCGGAGTTTGCTCAAACTCATGTTCACTGAGTTGGTGATGCCATCCAGCCATCTCATCCTCTACCATCCCCTTCTCCTTTTGCCCTCAATCTTTCCCAGCATCAGGCTCTTCTCCAGTTAGTCAGCTCCTAGCATCAGGTGCCCAAAGTACTGGAGCACTGTGACCATAGGATCTAGCAATTGCACTTCTTGGTATTTACCCAAATGGAAAATTTATGCCCCCCCCC
>SJYA01004356.1:24224-43739 GCA_006410615.1 Neotragus moschatus
AAAAAAAAAAAAAAAAAAACACTTGCACTCAGGTGTTTACAGCAAATTTGTTCATAATTGTTAAAGCTTAAAAGCAACCAAGACATCCTTCAATGGTTTGAGTGGATAAATAAACTGTGATATATTCATACAGTGACATATAATTCAGCAATAAAAAGAAATGAATTAAAAATAAACAGAGGAGGGACTTCCCAGGTGGTCCAGTGGCTAAGACTTAGCACTCCCAGTGCAGGAGACCAGGGTCCAATCCCTGGTCTGGGAACTAGATCCCACATGCTGCAACTGAGACCCAACGCAGCCAAATTAATAAATGGCTTTTTAAAACATAGAGGAAACAAATTCATATTATTAAATTATAGAAAACAGTTTGAGAAGCTATGGAATATATGATTCTGACTATATAATGTTTTAGAAAAGTCAGAACTATGGAGACAGTGAAAAGATCAGTGGTTTCCAGGGTTTGGAGGGAGAGAAGGAGGGAATTGTTAGGCAGTGGAAATATTCGGTATGATACTGTAATGATGGGTATGTATAACATTTGTCAAAACCCATAGAACTGTACAACTAAAAGTTAGCCTTAATATAATGATGGACTTAGATGTTACAGTTAATAATAATGTATCAATAGAGAGAGAGAGAGAGAGAGAGAAATCGCTCAGTCGTGTCCAACTCTGTGAACCCATGGACTGTAGCTGGCCAGGCTCCTCCGTCCATGGGATTTTCCAGATAAGATTACAGGAGTGGGTTGCGATTTCCTTCTCCAGGGGATCTTCCCAATCCAGGGATCGAATCTGGATCTCCCACACTGCAGGCAGACTGTTTACCATCTGAGCCACCAGGGAAGTAATATCTATTAATTAATTGCAACAAATACACAACACTCATGCAATATATTAATGACAGGGAAATGTGGGAGGAGGAGGGGAAGTGTGAAGAAGTATATGAGTTCTCTGTACATTTTGCTAAACCTAAACTTTCTGCAAACCTAAAATTTCAGTTAAATAATGTAGTCTATTCATTTTTTTAAATGTCATTTGTTATTTTGACAAATGTTCATTTTAAAATGCTTAATAAAGATAAAATATGAAAGAAAGGTGGTGAAATAAGTCCTACTATAACAGTAGTTGTAGGAAACAATTTAACGATAATTTACTGTGAGTGGAACATCTCTAAACATTAGATTTGTTTTTAATCCAGGAATATATTTATATCAAGAGAAAGACTTGCCCCAGGATCTGCAGTTGCAGCAAAGGATAGCAAACTGTGTCCATGGATCCAGTACAGTACCATCTGTTTTTATGTAAACTGCAATTTAAGAATGTTTTTCATACTTTAACTGGTTTTTAAAAATCTAAAGAAGAAAACTATTTTATGACATGAAAATTTTGTGCACCCTAAAGTTCATAAATACAGTTTCACAGGAACACAATTAAGTACCTGTACCTTGCGGATTGTATACTTATTTTCTTTTCTTTAAATTCAAGCACGTGGTTGTGGAAGTATTCATCGATTAGCAAGGAATTACAATCGCTTATGTGACCTGAGGTGGCTTCCGAGGTGGCAGTAGTGGTAAAGAACCTGCTGCCAACGCAGCAGACAAAAGAGATCTGCCTTCGATCCCTGGGTTGGGAAGGTCCCCTGGAGGAGGGCATGGCCACTCACTCCAGTATTCTCATCTTTAACATCCCAGGGACAGAGAAGCCTGGCGGGCTATGGTCATAGTCACATAAAGTCGGACTTAGCGTGAACCAGCTTACCAGCCAGCGTGAACCAGCTTACCAGCTTAACCACTGAACCAATCAACTGAACCTACTTAGCGTGCACTCATGGTACCTGAGGAGCATTTTACACTGATCAAAAGTGAAACACTTGTTTCACTGAGACGACCCAGAGGGATGGTACAGGGAGGGAGGTGGGTTCAGGATGGGGAACACGTGTATACCGGGGCGTATTCATGTTGGTGTATTGCAAAACCAATACAATATTGTAAAGTAATTAGCCTCCAATTAAAATAAATAAATCTATATTTTTAAAAATGAAGTACTCTTAAATTTGGATAGCCTAAAATATTCTTAAATCTGTATGCTCTACATAATCTTAAATATATTTAATCTAAATAATATATTTGAAGTATGACTGATTCTTTACAGAGGCAACCACAACCAATTAGAGAGTCATCAAGACAACACTTGGAGATAAATATTAATCCAATATAAAAATGTACTTACCTTAAAAGAAGTGTTCTCAAAGATGTATATACAATTATTTCATTGCATCACATCATAACAAAACTTGAAAATATCTTAAATGGCCTTACATAGGAGACTGATTAAGAAAAGTTTTAGCAAGTGTACAATGAACCCTGGTACAGCTGGTAGACCTCTATGTAATAGCATTTAGTGAAAAAGCATTTATTAAGAATAAGTGCGAGGCTAAGTATCTGGGAATATTGCTTACCCACTGCAGCTTTTTCTGGATTATTTAGAATTTTTCACCAGGAATGCATGTTTTTTAAACTATATTTCAGTTCTGGGGGGAAAAGGAGGTTTATGTGAGCTTATATATATATATCAGTAAATATATCTGAAATATTGGGTTAAAATGAGAAAGCCATATTGTACTAAAAATGGCCCATTTTCTCCCCTGGGCTGTTCTCTAGTCTAATTTTCTGTCTGCAGTTTATTTCAGAATTGCATGGAAGATTTATGGAATACCATTAGCTATGGTTGAAGAATTACTTTCATGCTAAAGTCTTGTTCTTAGCCACTTCTTACTTCTTGGGAAAAAACATTAGCCTTAAATTTCTCTTGCTGTTTTCAAGCCAAAGATAAATTTTATTTGAAAAGCTTAGAGGAGAAAAAAAAAAAAAAAAAGATCCCCTTAGCTCTGTTAGTTATTTATGCATAAATCAAGGGGTTTTTTTTTTAATGCATTGAAAGAAAAAGAATATCATTTACATTTTTTAAAATAGATAGCCTGAAAGCATTTGCACTAAAAACGCTTTAATTTGTCACAGTTGTAGGTAAGAAAAATAATATAGTCGTAGCTCCAGCATTGCTGTCTTTGTGGGTTCTCTGTAACCACGATCTTCTCTTATGCAAATGCCTTTTCCTAGTGTTTGTTTTTAATCATAGCAACTGGACAATATAGCATTTCTGCTGTTTTTATATTGTGTTCTCTATCTCTTGTGTTTCCATTTTATTTTATTGCTAGGTAATGCACACACATAAATTTAAATGAAATAAAATTTCAGGGGCACAACATTTTAGTGAAATAAAAGGGTAAATAGTGAAAATTAAGTCTCCACCATCCATTTTTCCCAGGATAACCTCCCAAGAGTCACATGATTGGACAAGCTTCTGTGTGTCCTGATTGTACACATTTACAAGCATTTGTGCACATATAGAAGCCTTCCTTTTACTCAAGTGAATTTGTAAATATTCTGTATTGCAATGTGGGGGGCTCGGAGGCTTTTGCGAAGACATCAGTTAAAAGGGGGCAGCTTTTAAACAATCTTGCCCGAGGCCGTTTGTGTATTCTCTCCTCAATCAGCCTCAGCCATTCACTGTAATCTCCCCTCACCCTGACAAAAGGAAACTTCACTGGCTTCCATTACATGTACCCATTTACTCTGGAGAGAAAGGGGACCATGGATGGTGAGCCCTGCACGGATCTTACACTAACATTTTTCAGTTCCGTTCAGTTCAGTCGCTCAGTCATGTCCGACTCTTTGCAACCCCATGAATCGCAGCACGCCAGGCCTCCCTGTCCATCACCAACTCCCAGAGTTCACTCAGACTCACGCCCATCTAGTCGGTGATGCCATCCAGCCATCTCATCCTCGGTCTTCCCCTTCTCCTCCTGCCCCCAATCCCTCCCAGCATCAGAGTCTTTTCCAATGAGTCAACTCTTCGCATGAGGTGGCCAAAGTACTGGAGTTTCAGCTTCAGCATCATTCCTTCCAAAGAAATCCCAGGGCCGATCTCCTTCAGAATGGACTGGTTGGATCTCCTTGCAGTCCAAGGGACTCTCAAGAGTCTTCTCCAACACCACAGTTCAAAAGCATAGATTCTTCGGCACTCAGTCTTCTTCACAGTCCAACTCTCAAATCCATACATGACCACTGGAAAAACCATACAGTTTGCTAAATCTGGATGAGCTGTTCTCTTGATGCCAAAAATCTTGACTCTTATCTCCACCAATGCTGAAAAAATAAAACACAGAGATAGAGACTTGGAGGAAAAGAGAGATGACTTTATTCTTTTACTATGCAAAGGGGAAAACGCAGGCCAGTGCCTCAAGAACTGTGCCCCTTTCTTTTGGGAATAGGGAGATGTTTTATGTCCTCTGAGGGTCTTGCATTTTTTTTTTCTTCTATAAAGTTTCAAAACGGCCACAGCTGGTATCAGACAACTCAGCAGCTGGGTCTAGTGTCCCTGAAGTTATCAGCCGTGACCTTATTTCTGAAACTCAGAATGCTACAAGAGCGTTGTAGGGGGAGAAGCATGCCAGGTGCAGAGTACAACTCACATGAAGTCAGAGAGTAATTAGCTCTGTTTAGCTTTGTGAAGGACAAGTCCAGCTACAAATGTTTGCGAGTAGTAGCTGGAGAATAACCAAGACTGCTTAACTCTTTCAGGTCTGTTTATGTTATTTTCCAAGCCTATTCACTGTTTCCTTATTTTCTTTGTTTATCTGAAAAGAAAAGTCTCATTTCCATTTTGGCTGCAACACTGTCTGCGTGTGGCCAGCAGGCTTCCTGAGATCTACACGTACCCTCAGCCTGAGCATCTACCTTCCAGAGTCCCAGATAACTCACCTGTGCACTCCACAGGAAGGCCAGAACATGTAGCCCCACCATGTGGAGGACCTGGGAAGCTAGCTAGGATTATCCAGGGAGGAAGCAGAGACTGAGGTCAGCAGAGACAGAACTGTATCAATACCATGCCAGTAAACTACAGCCAAGACAAGATATGAAAACAATTTAATGTCCATTGACAGAGGACTAGATAAAGATGGGGTGCATATATACATATATATACACAACGGACTATTACTCAGCCATTTTTGTTGATTTTGTTGTTCAGTCACTTAGTCATGTCCAACTCTTTGTGATCCCATGGATCGCAACACGCTAGGCTTCCCTGTCCCTCACCATTTCCCAGAGTGTGCTCACAGTCGTGTCCACTGCATCAGTGATGCCATCTGACTCAGTGTGATGCTCTCCAGGTCCATCCATGTTGCTGCAAATGGCCTTATTTCCTCCTTTTGCACCTAACCATTGAGTGAGATAGCTAGACAGTTGATTAGTTATTCTTACCCATTGATTTTCACCCTTACTCAATTTACTCATCAAGACGCTTTGATTGCAGAATGTAGACCCAGATGTATTTCAAGATAGAAAATCTTAGCCTTTGAAAATCTATTGCTCAGAAATGCAGGCCTTCGCCACACTTTTTCCCTCTCTCTGCCTGCCACAGAAACAGCACACGCTATACAAGAAAAGAAGGTGCATGTTTCGATAGGGAACACACATCCATGGGTGGGCATGGGACGGAGATAGGGGAGAGCCGTGCTCAGGTGTCCCGGGCAGCATGATAATGAGCCGCGAAGGGAAGTAAGTTGGGAGAAAAATACAGAGCTGCCTCTGGAAGATTAATTATGAAAAATAACAATGAGTCTCTGACAGCGCTGGGAAAACCTGGGAACACAGGCAACCAGACTGAAATGAATCAGACGCAGGGAGGCACCACTGCGGACCCAGAGGAAACCAGTCTCCACGTGGCGGTGTCACAGCAGAAGCCCAGCATGAAACAGATCCCAGAGGGGCCCACTGGCCCCCGAGCCCACAGTCTGGGGTCCAAAGCAAAGGTGAAGACCTGCGTTAGGTTCTGGGGTGGTGGAGACGATGCCAGCGAGGAGCATCCTTCACCCCTGATTTATCTTCCAGGGCATCTTCCAGGCGGGAGGATCACTGGTTGCATTGGCAGTGTCTGAGCTCAGTTATCTGCAGGGTCGGGGGAATGAGGGTGTCCACCATGATGTGTAACAGCCTGCCCTGAGTGCGAGACCACCCAGACAGAGATGCTAACCCACCTGTCTGCCTTCTGGCCTGTGACTATTCCCCTACACTGAGACAACAGAAGGGCACAAGACTCACACCCCCTCAGCAAGGGGTGTGAATAAGCAAATCCGCCAGTGAAAGATGAGTACCATGCGCTGCTCACACCATCTGAGTGAGCAGAGCCCCACGCGCTGCTCACAGGCACCTGGAGCAAGAGGCTGTGGGGCCTGTGTTTGAAGCTGAGGATGTTAAAACCATGGCGGGTGCCTGGGTGGTGACCTTACAAAACAAACTTGAGAGAGGATCTGATTTTTAAGAGGTTAGTAAAGGACCACATGTGGGAAGCAGCATTCTGGAGAATGTCTTATAAGGAAGGATGTTGCCAAGCATTCTTTACACCCAGCTTGGTGTGAATATGTAAAACAGATCCAGGGTGAACCTTCGAGTGAAGCTCTGTATTATTTTCCGAGGTTAAGTCAGCTCCTCAGTACACTGATAACAAAACAGGATCAATTTTATCTTCACCTTTCCCCTATTAGAAGGTTTATCTTGTTACCATGACAACTCACTCCACAAATTTGTTGCCAGACAGGTGGCAAAGACAAAAAAAGGGGGGAGACTGCCTTATCTAATAAAACTGAAAACAAACCCTCAGAAATACAATTTAAATAAGAATCCAGTAGCCAAGAGAATTAAAAGGTCATTGGAGAAGTTGCATCAATGGTAAAAACCGATTTTTAAATTTTTTAAAAAAATTTTAAAATTGTTAAAACCTTCACAAACCAATATTGCAAATACATCTTCTTGAAATGTGCAAAATCAAATATTTAATGTAAAACAAGTTTAACTTGTTCTAGAAATAATTATGGGCTTTGGAGTATACTCATGTTTATTTTACTTGAAAAGTAATATATGATGCCATACTTTCTGTAAAACAAGAGGACCATCCAGGACAGAATTTCTCTCCCTCACTTTCCCTACTTCACTCAGTAATTGTAACCTCTTCCCCAAAAGGAATGACTCTTAACAGGGTCCATCTTTCCATACTAATCTACAGTATGTACCCCTAAGTAGACAAATTTCTTCTATATCCTTTTTTACAAATTTCCTTCTTTATATGTAACAAAATGACTTTGCCATCTTTTCATAGTAGTGCATTCAGTTGTATACATATCTGGTCCCTTTAAAATCTGTATAGTGTAATGTGATACTGGGAAAGACCCTGATACTGGGAAAGATTGAAGGTGGAAGGAGAAGGGGACAACAGAGGATGAGAGGGTTGGATGGCATCACTGATTCAATGTACATGAGTTTGAGTAAGCTCTGGGAGTTGGTGATGGACAGGGAAGCCTGGTGTGCTGCAGTCCATGGGGTTGCAGACCATTGGACATGATTGAGCGACTAAGCTAACTGACTGATAAATGTGTACTTGAACTTGTAGCCAACATTTTACTAGCAAACATTCAGGATGTTTCAGATTGATCATTACCACAAACCAGGCTGCAGAGGACTCTGTGTCCACATACAGTAGGAAACATGGTTTATTCATCGCATGTGAGGGAGTTAAAGTAGAAGCGCTGGTCACAGGACACACACGCTTAATATCTGATAGACACGCCAAGTTGTTCTTTAAATGGTCTGTGAAAAGCTATCTATTAAAAAATGAAAGTGCTATTTTTTATATCACTTTATATTTCCATCAGAGAAGGCAATGGCATCCCACTCCAGTACTCTTGGCTGGCAAATCCCATGGACAGAGGAGCCCGGTAGGCTGGAGTCCATGGGGTCGCTAAGAGTCAGATACGACTGAAGCAACTCAGCAGCAGCATATTTCCATCATTGATCTGTTTATTGTTACCAATGTGATAGGTAAATATTGTATTGTATATAAACTATATATACATATACAACTGATTTTATAATTTGCTTCCAGTTACTATGAAATAATGTGTTGTCAGATAGGTGTATTAGCATTTCAACTTCTTTTGTTAATGTCCTTATTTATATTCTGAATGCTTTTCTATGTGGTCATTTGTATATTTTTATTGCAATAAGGGGCTCATTGCACATTTTGATATTAAAACCTTTCCTATGGTAAACGGTATGTGTGTGTTCATTAGACCAAAGCTGTTCATTGTATTACACCTTTGGATTTTTTTCAAATTACTTATTTGAATTCTGAATATTGAGTATTATAATATTCAAACTGGGTTATAGATTTCTCCTGGTAAGTTATATAATGTTTGTTTATACACTTGGAATGTTTACTAGCAGGAATAGATATGTACCCTATGCTTGTCATAGACCATAATTTTTGTCTCCATAGAGGGTTTTCCACATAGTGTATTGGTAAAGTATCTGCCTGCCAATTCAGGAGATGCAAGAGATACAGGTGGGAAGATCTCCTGGAGTAGGAAATGGCAACCCACTCCAGTATTCTTTCTTGGGATATTCCCTGGACAGAGGAACCTGGAGGCCTATGGTCCTTAGTGTCACAAAGAGTTGGACACAAATGAACACACACAGTACAGTCCTATTAAATGTTTTTCAGCTGAAATTCTGATTTAACATCTCCAGACTTTCTTCTTTTTTAACTGATTCCTTGCTGACTAAGGTCCGCCTAGTCAAGGCTATGGTTTTTCCAGTTGTCATGTATGGATGTGAGAGTTGGACTGTGAAGAAGGCTGAGCACCGAAGAATTGATGCTTTTGAAGTGTGGTGTTGGAGAAGACTCTTGAGAGTCCCTTGGACTGCAAGAAGATCCAACCAGTCCATTCTGAAGGAGATCGGCCCTGGGATTTCTTTGGAAGGAATGATGCTGAAGCTGAAGCTCCAGTACTCTGGCCACCTCATGTGAAGAGTTGACTCATTGGAAAAGGCTCTGATGCTGGGAGGGATTGGGGGCAGGAGGAGAAGGGGCGACTGAGGATGAGATGGCTGGATGGCATCACTGACTCGATGGGCATGAGTCTGAGCGAACTCTGGGAGTTGGTGATGGACAGGGAGGCTTGGCGTGCTGTGATTCATGGGGATCACAAAGAGTCGGACATGACTGAGTGACTGAAGTGAACTGAATAGATCTTTTACCATATACTTCCTTTTCACTTTTTATAACTGATCACTTTTTATGTTCAAAGTACAGTTTCTAGAGTCAAGCGGTTGGGTCAGTAACTGTGCACTGCTCATAATGTCATTTTGAGGATCAGATGATATGATCCATGCAAAACTGGGGCTAGTGCTTCTAACAGACTCAGCATATAAAACAGTGTTGCTTTATTTCTGGTGTGTGTCCTTGTAAATGACTTTTAACTGAATTTTTATTTCTTCTCAAACTGGGAAGAAATATATCTCATTCAAATCTACTGTGAAAACTAACATATAGCCTATTATATTCTTCTATTTGACTCAATTAAATATTTAACAAAACAAACTTTTATATCAATATTTAACCCTGTGTGAGATCTCTCTGATCAGAGAAGGATAAATCAGTCACATGCATCCAACAATTTCTTCTCACTTCCCAGGTGTTAAAATCATCTAGAATTTCAATTTTAAGTTATTCATTTCTTACATGTGCCTTGACATTCTTAGAAATTGTTTCTTATCAATTGGAGTTTATATTTTCCTTCACTTTTTTTTTATATTTCCCATGGCTATATTTTCCTTAATTGTGGAGTCAAAAATCAACCTCTTTTTTTAAATTCACCATCAGTTTTGAACACTGTATTTAAGTCTAAATTCTGAACTTTCCATCTTTGTAGTATTTTTGTAATTAATTTACTCTTCTTTTTCTAGCTCCTACCTCATGCGAAGACTTGACTCATTGGAAAAGACTCTGATGCTGGGAGGGATTGGGGGCAGGAGGAGAAGGGGACGACAGAGGATGAGATGGCTGGATGGCATCACTGACTCGATGGACGTGAGTCTGAGTGAACTCCAGGAGTTGGTGATGGACAGGGAGGCCTGGGGTGCTGCGATTCACGGGGTCGCAAAGAGTCGGACACGACTGAGCGACTGAACTGAACTGAACTGAAGATGGGAACATAAATTGGTGTTCAAAATCTTTCTTTTATAAGGTAAACACTTAAAATTATGTCTCCCTCTAAACTTTGAATGAGTGAGTGAAAGTAACTCACTCGTGTCCAACTGTTTTCCACTCCATGAACTCTAGCCCACCAAGCTCCTCTGCCTGTCAAATTCTTCAGGCAAGAATATGGGAGTGGGTTGCCATTTCCTTCTCAAACTTTGAATGTTTTAGGTTTAACAGGCCAAGAGCCAAACTAAGGACCCTCTGTAAGCTCTTGCTGTGTTGTACCACGCTTAGTCACTTTGGTCCTGTCCAGCTCTTTGTGACCCCATGGACTGTAGCCTGCCAGGCATCTTTATCCATGAGGATTCTCCAGGTGAGAATACTGGCGTGGGTTCCTGTGCCCTTCCCCAGGGGATCTTCCCAACCCAGGGATCAAACCCAGATTTCCTACATTACAGACAGATTCTTTACCATCTGAGCTGCCAAGGAAGCCCTTTTAAGTACTTATATAACAATATTTTTTAAAATTTTCTATCAATACAATTTTAAAAGTGTAATATAATTGAGAAATTTTTGTAATACAGGGCTACTAATGAAAAAACTGGAATTCTGATTTATGAGATAACATTTCACTTAACTTGGGTTTCTATATGACATGTCACTAAAATGAGAATAATAGCATGACTGGGATTAAGATTAAAGAGTTATCATCTATTCACCCCTCCAAAAAGGTGAATACGGAGAGGTCAGTGTGAAAAGCCCTGTCATTCTTAAACTAAGATCACAAATATTCTGCCATAAACTGAGATGTAAGATGAGATTATGCTTCTATTGTTTACTATTCTTTGGGACGTATACCATGAAAGTTAATTCTTAATGCTGAACTGAACAAGCAAATGTTTAGCTCACTAAAAGTTATGATTTTTTGTCTTAGAGCTTTTTCTACAAATAACCATATTTTTCCTTTGTTGAGGCCAAGTTTTTATTTATTTAAGATTTTTTAATGTGGACCATTTTTAAAGGCTTTATTGAATTTCTTACAATATTGCTTCTGTTTTATGTTTTGATTTTTTGGCCACAAGACATGGAGGATCTTAGCTCCCCAGGATTAAACCTGCAACCCCTTCATTGGAAGGTGAAATTTTAACCACTGGACTATCAAGGAAGTCCCAAGGTCAAGTTTTTAGTGACAGTATTATTTTAATGACTCATATCATAAAGCAGAAAAACATGGTAACAGCAAATGCTCATTAAGAAAGTTCTTGCATAAAATTATATATTAGTACTCAAAATTATCAGTTTAGGCTCACAACACAAATGTCTTCTAAATCATAGTTTGAAAAGCATTCTAGAACATTCTGTACAGGCCACGACATACACCCTCCCCCAAATAAGTCATGTGGAGCTTAATCAAAAGTTAACTTAGAGTTGTACACAACATCCTGATCTAATCTATTCGGAAATGTTCTAAAAACTAAAGCTAAGGTAATTGCAGTTAAAATTTGTTTTTAAGAAAGTCAACACTTCTGACATTACACTTGGTTTTTACCTGTGTATTTTCATACTTCCTGGGAAACATGAGACGAAATGAAAATGTTCAGAGATAAAAACACGTGTCATTTTCAAATCAATTCTTACCTTTCTCTTTCCCAGGATTGAAAAGGATGATGGAAGCCTAGCAACCTTTCTTAGACCTCTAGATTTCCCTAGATAATGTCCCTTATTGTGTTTATCATCTTGTTCATGATAACAGATTTCTTTACTGGGTCCCAATGAGGAGCCTGGGTTAGATCCTGAGGAATCAAGATCATGAGGCCTGAAGGGTTTAGAGATATTTATGAAACTCGGGGTCCATTAAGGGAAAACTGCACACACCTCCACTGTGCTGTGTGTTATGAAGGCAGCATGTTACCCTGAGGTGGAGAAGAGGAAGACAGGGTGTGGAAACGACTACTGCCTCCCCAACAGGGTCTGCTCTGGTCTGGACCTCCAGCGGAGGAGGAAGTCAGAGGGAGGCTGCAATCAAATTAAAAGATTTTGGGTAAATAAACTCTTTAGATATGATAAATTTGGTAAATTTGTCTCATTAATGGGCTTCCTTGGTGGCTCAGAAGGTAAAAAGTCTGCCTGCAATGTGGGAGACCGGAGTTCCATCTCTGAGTCAGGAAGATTACTATTGAATTATATAGTCTTAAACAGCTTTCTCAATAATCTGTCAACATATTAACCTGGAAAGTCCTAGGGTAGCTTTAATAAATATTGTTTGCCTGCTTCATTCACATGTTCTTTTCCCTCTCTCCTTTTGAACTCACTTCCTCTCACCTCCACTCACACTATTTCATCTCTAGTTTTTTAGAAATTCATGGGGGTGACCAACAAGCCTTCCACTTTCTAAGTTCTTCCTTAGAGATCTAGGTCACAGTCCAGGTCTGCAGGGAGTCCCCACACCATGATATGGTGCAATCTAGTGGCTATGTCCTATGGAAACTAAACCTTGAACCCAGGCTTGGCCTGCCATCTGGTCTTGCTCTGAGCCCCAAGTGGTTCAGAAACACTATCAGGTCTTCGCAACCCAGGAGTAGAACATAGGAACCCTGAGAAGAGGCAGCCAAAGAGAATCCTTCTAATGCACTTGGAATAAATGAGCTGAGGGCCCATGGTCATTGAGGGACTATTGCTGTCCTGATGGAGGAACTTTGCCATTAACTGAAAATCAGCCTTCCCAGGGGCATATCCATCAGATTGCAACTACTAATCCTCAAATTGTCAACTTCAAATGAACAAGCAGCTCTTCTCCACTTTTCAGTTCAGTCACTCAGTCATGTCCAACTCTTTGCGACCCCATGGATTGCAGCACACCAGGCTTCCCTGTCCATCACCAACTCCCAGAATTTACTCAAACTCATGTCCATTGAGTCAGTGATGCCATCCAACCATCTCATCCTCTGTCATCCCCTTCTCCTCCCACCTTCAATCTTTCCCAGCATCAGGGTCTTTTCAAATGAGTCAGTTCTTTGCATCAGGTGGCCAAAGTATTGGAGTTTCAGCTTCAGCATCAGTCCTTCGAATGAATATTCAGGACTGATTTCCTTTAGGATGGACTGGTTGGATGTCCTTGCAGTCCAAGGGACTGTCAAGAGTGTCCTCCAACACCACAGTTCAAAAGCATCAATTCTTCAGTGCTCAGCCTTCTTTATAATCAACTCACATGTTGTTCAATTTTTGTGAAGGGACAGTGAGCAGAGGAGGTATCAGAAGCTATGGTTTCAATTTCTACGGGAGGAAAATACTTAAATAAGAAGGAAAATGTGGTATTCAAGGAATTATGTATCATAAGTTCTCTCCTTGTGAAAGACTTTGGAGATGGACAAAGAAGTTTCCCTTGTCTTCAAATCCATGTGATCCCCACAGCTCCCGGGGACTCCAGCATGTGTCAAACAAGTCAGTTTAGCTGAGAGCAAGGCCTGAAGTTCAAAGCTCCCAGAAAGAAGTGAAATAATTAATGACATTGCTACCCTGGGCTATGTCTGTCCACTTTCTGCTCCATGATTCCTTTCTTCTGAACAGAATGGAGAAATCAGAACTGTGGGGGGACCCCATGCAGGTTCTGGAGCTGACACCACAGATGAAATTTCTGCTTATCACCTCTGAGTGTGACCTTGAACCATTCACTGGGCCTCCTCCTACCTCAGCTTTGTTATCAAATGGGCAGAATAAGTATTATCCATCTTCTTGTGTTAACATAAGAATTACCTGAACTAATATAAATATTAAGAATAATATTTGGCGTCTATTTAGGAGTATCTAGTAGGGCTCCCCGATGGCTCAGATGGTAAAAATTCTGCCTGCAATGCAGGGGACCCAGGGTTCGATCCCTGGATTGGGAAGATCCCCTGGAGAAGGGAATGGCAACCTGCTCCAGTATTCTTATATGGAGAATTCCGTGGACAGAGAAGCATGGCCGGCTACTGTCCATGGGGTTGCAATGAGTTGAACACAACTGAATGACTAACACTTTAAGAGTAGCAAACTGTTGCAACTGTTTTCTTTCCAATAGATATTACAACCCCTGGTACTTTACTTAAGACAGAATAATTTAAAAGATAAACCAAAAACAGTGTCTCCAAAGGCATTGACTTAGATACTCAGAATGTCAGACCAGAAATGATCCTGATAGCCATCTTGTCATTGTTCACTGTTCAGTCACTAAGTCATGTCTGACACCATCTGCAACTTCACTATTCTATATGATGGCCACTAACCACATGTGGTCAATGAGCATTAGAAATTTGGCTGGTCTGAATGAAATATAAATGCAAATATCCATCAGATTTTGAAGACTTAGTCCAGGGAAAAGAATATAAAATATTGATAAGTATTTTTATATTGACTACATGCCCAAATGATAATATCTTGGATATACTGAGCTAGACAAAATATGTTATTAAACCTAATTTTACCTATTTGTTTTTACTTATTTTAATGTGGCAACTAGAATATTTTAAATGTGTTTCACATTGTATTTCTCTGGGACCATGCTAACCTCGAGTTAACATCCTCTTTTCACAGAATAGAAGCATTGTTTTGTGACAGAAATCCCACAGTATAACAGAATTTGGCTGGAATCAATGTCTGGGTGTTGGGTCAACACACTTCCTACTACACCATGATCTCACTCTACAGAGATCTTCCAGAATCCGAATGGAGAGATGTTTTTGAAAACTGAGAATGAAAAATTAGCAAAATAGACCGGGTTTACTGTGGCTTTGTTTTGTTTTGTTTTGTTTTAGACTGGATATTCTTGGTTTCTCTTCTCTCCTATAACTCATTTTTTAATTTCTAATTCTCTACTCACATTGGGAGACAGGAGGAAAGAGTCATTCCTGATTATGCCACATTTTGAAAAGACACTGAATTTTCTATAAATGTCTTCCAAACTCTAGCTTCAATAAAAAGAGACTCTCTAACTTTTTATTGTCAAAGTTGTAACCCTCTGCAGCACCAAACCGTGATGAGTCTATAAACAAATCATATAAAAAGGAGCCCCCTTGTTATTGTCTGTTGGGTTCAACACACCCTGAACCCTCCAGATAATAAAGAAAGTTAAACATCTCTCAAAGCCTTGGGTTCACACAAAGACAATAACTCCAAGGAAATATTTAGGTTGGATGGCCTTGTCCACAGCCTGGCCACTTTCCTAGCATTTTCCTACAGAAGATGCTAGAGTCACCTGGACTTCCAAGAATACACATGTGATGGAAGGAACAGAGGCCAAGGACCTACAGATAGCCATCTTGACAGACTCTTTCAGGAACAACGAGTGCTCAAGCCTATTCCTTGCCTGGACTCCTCTCCCCAGTGAAGTGAAAGTGCTAGTTGCTAGTCGTGCCTGATTCCTTGCAGCTCCGTGGACTGGGGCCCGCCAGGCTCCTCCGCCCATGGCATTCTCCAGGCGAGAACACTGGAGTGGGTTGCCATTCCCTTCTCCAGGGGATCTTCCCAACCCAAGGGTCAAACCCGAACCTCCTGCATTGCAGGCAGATTCTTTACCATCTAAGCCACCAGGGAAGCCCAATAAATCAACAAAAATAATTAATAAATAAAGTGGCCATTCCAAGACGTCATCCTGAATTATGTGGCCTGCACAGCCTGTCCAGTTTTCTCTAATCTTGTTTCCTCAAACACACACACACACACAACACAAACAGAAAAACACAAGTCCCAGGACTTCCCTGGGGATCCTGTGGTTAGGACAAGTCCCTTTCTGATCCAACTCTGCACCAGCATAGCCGAACATGGTTGGACGGAAACCCTTTAAATGCACGAGTTCCAACATCAAATGCTTGGTAATGCTGTCAAAGTTAAGTCACTTGCTCAGTCGTGTCCGACTCTTTGCAACCCCGTGGACTGTAGCCCACCAGACTCCTCTGTCCATGGGATTCTCCAGGCAAGAATACTGAAGTGGTTTGCTATTTCCTTCTCCAGGGGATCGTCCCCACCCAAGGATCGAACCCAGGTCTCTCTCATTGCAGGCAGACACTTTAACCTCTGAGCCACCAATTTCTCTCTTCCATTCACTTATTCTTACTCTCTTCTCTCCTTTTTCTCAAACTTCCTCCCCCAGCCTACCTCTCAGCTGAAGATCTACATCCCATTTCCCTGGGAAACTGGATGCAAGTCTGCTCTGAGTTCTGCCCCACTTCAGGTGCACAGATGAATGGCCCTGAGCTGGAGCCCACCATCATCTTTCCTAACCTGGGAACTGCTCCAGGAATTCTTTCCCTCTCTCCTCCCTTCACCAATATTTCTCTACTAAGTCATCTCCATCTCTGATTCTGAACATCTTTAGAAAATGTGTAACTGTCTCTTCACCCCATATCCATCTCCAGGTACCATGTATTTCTCTGCTCCTCCTCAAACCAAACTCCTCCACTCACTGCCAAAGCCTCATCCATTAAATCAAGTTTTTGATGCCACTTTTGCACCGTGTGGCTCAGCTGGTTAAGAATCTGCCTGCAATACGGGAGACCTAGGTTCGATCCCTGGGTTGGGAAGATCCCCTGGAGAAGGGAAAGGCTACCCACTCCAGTATTCTGGCCTGGAGAATCCCACGGACTGGCAAGTCTGTGGGGTTGCCAAGAGTTGGACAAGGCTTTCACTCTGCTTTGCTCCATGGAGCTTATTCTTTCTAAGGTCTCCAGTGAAGTCCCTTAGGCTAAACTCAGTAGGCTAATCTCAAGTCACCCTTTAATTGTGTTTGATACAGTTTATCACTTCTTTCTCAGAAACATACCCTCCTGTGTCTTCCAGGATGCTTGCTCACCTGCATCATTTCTGTTGTATCTTAATAAGAAAACTCTTCTTTGCTGTTCCTTCTTATCTCAGTAAAGAATCTGCCTGCAATGCAGGAGACCAGACTTTGATCCCTGGGTCGGGAAAATCCCCTGGCGAAAGAAATGGCTACCCATTGTAGTATTTTGGCCTGGAGAATCCCCTGGACAGAGGAGCCTGGCGGGCTACAGTCGATGGGGGTCCCAAAGAGTTGGACACAACTGAGCAAATAACATTTTCTCATCTCAGCCCCTTAACTCTTGGAATCCCTGAGGGCTCAGCCATCCAAACTCTTATTTGCTTCTGTCTACACTCTCTCCAGCTTCCCAGGTGGTGTTAGCGGTAAAGAACCCACCTGTCGATGCAGGAGACATAAGAGATGCAGGTTTGAACCCTGGGTCGGGAAGCTCCCCTGGAGGAGGGCACAGCAGCCCACTCCAGTACTCNAGCCATCCAAACTCTTATTTGCTTCTGTCTACACTCTCTCCAGCTTCCCAGGTGGTGTTAGCGGTAAAGAACCCACCTGTCGATGCAGGAGACATAAGAGATGCAGGTTTGAACCCTGGGTCGGGAAGCTCCCCTGGAGGAGGGCACAGCAGCCCACTCCAGTACTCTTGCCTGGAGAGTCCCATGGACAGAGGAGCCTGGCAGGGTCCAGTCCATGAGGTCACAAAGAGTCAGACACAACTAAAGTGACTTGGCATGCATGCATGCTCACTCACTTGAGGATCTCATTCACATTTGTGCCTTTTATCTACAAATATAAGCTAATAAGTTTATATCAAGCCTGAGTCTCTCCACAGGAGACCAGATCGTAAGTCTCTTTATCCTCTAAGCATCTGCACCTGGAGGTCTAATGCATACCTAAAACCTTACCTGTTCTAAGCAGAGTCTCCAATTTTCCACACATAAAAAATGGATTCTCTAGAATTCTCCCATTGATCAATAAAAAGATAACTCCATTCTAACAGTTGTGAAAACCAAAAACCTTGGAATAATCCTTGCTTCTCTTTTGCATCCACGTGCAACCATCAACAAATCCTTCTGGCTTTAAATTATGAATACAACAAAGACCTTCCAACACTACCACTTTCTCCAAGACCCCACTATCTTCCCGCTGGGCCGGTAGCCTAAAAAGTGATCTTCTACTACATTTACTCCTTAGGGGCTATTCTCAATCAGAAGTTGGGGTGATCCTCATAAGGAAAAAATCAGATCACGACATCTTTCTTCCCAGAGTCCTGGAAGGCTCCAGATCTCAGTCAAAGTGAAAATCAAAGTCATCACAGTGAGTTTCATGGCCCTCACAATCTGGCTTCCTGTGACCTCTCTGATCTCATCCACTGTCTTCCTCTCCTGGCTTGGTTCTGCCCTGTGCATCCTGGCCTCCTTGCTCTTGTTGAAACTGACAACCATGCTCCAGACTCAAAGCTTTGGGACCCTCTGTGTCCACACCAGTACATAGTTAGATACTCCTGCTTTTCTCATGCTTTTTGTCACCCTTAAACTACTTGTTCCTTCCCATTACACATTTCACTAATATTAACATTGGTGATGTTATCTATCACTATCACTAATATGGCATGATATCAAATATAATAAAATACAATGTTGCTTTTATAAACTTATTAGTCATTCCCAACTAGAATTTATTTTTTCCACTAGAGTTTAGTCTTCAAGATGGATTCTAGTCCATTTTGTTTACAGATGACTCCCCACTGCCAAATACCATGTCTAGCACACAGAAAGCACTTTTAGTAAATGCTACACTTGTTAAATGAATTAGTCAATTCATATCACATGGTCATCCACCTTACCCTTAAACTCTCTATGAACAGATATCCATTACCTCCTTAGATAATCTGTTCCATCCTCAGAAAATTGTCTCATAAAATCGTTGCATAAAATCCACCATATTTGCTTCTGACAGTTGTGTATAAGTCCACCTAATACAGTCAAACAGAGTAAATCTAATCCCTCTCATATTTGGTAACAGCTCTGGATAATACCTTCATTAAGATTGCCTAAGGAATTCTGACGAGAAAACACCTAAAAATAAGTAATTTGAGTAACATAACACGGGGGATGTGGCGGAGTTTCCCTTGCTCGGCATCTCATTCTCTTCTTAATCAGTAACTTTTGCCCATAATGATCAGCAGGGCACATTCATGTCCTCAGAATATATTTTGAGTTAGTTCATAGTCATTCTTTTGGTGCACCGAAAGATCCTCCTGGATATGGTCTGGAAAAATCTTCTTTGTCAGTTAATATGCAATTGGGGTAACTCTGAAGCCAGTTCCTAAAAATGAAGCTTTTATAAAATATACCAGCAGCAGTGAAAGAAGGGGGAAAAATAGTAACAAATAAGGCAAGGGTGGGATGATTTGAGAGAAGAGCATTGAAACATGTACATTATCACATATGAAACAGATTGCCAGTCCAGGTTCGATGCATGAGGCAGGGTGCTCAGGGCTGCTGCACTGGGACGACCCTGAGAGATGGGATGGGGAGGGAGGTGGGTGGGAGGGTCAGGATGGGGAACACATGTACACCCATGGCTGATTCATGTGAATGTATGGCAAAAACCACC
>SJYA01004357.1:0-34936 GCA_006410615.1 Neotragus moschatus
TAGGGCTGATCATTTATCAAGTGACCTGGGTATCCGGCGTATATCAGTAGAGTCTCTGCATGGCAATAGAGAACAGAGTGATAGAGAGAGAGCATTAAAAAGCTTTAAAACAGGTACATTTATACAGTTAGTATTGCAGTTTAAAACTGCCCAATGCCTGGTCTTCCTGAGTGATAGCACCTTTCACGGAATCCGTGTCTAATATTTGCCTTCAGCTAACAGATCCCAGAACTAGCTCTAAATGTTAATCAGATTCTCTTTCTTCAGCCCATGTTTAAAACCTAGATATCAAGGTAAGAATTTGCAGTGGGGGATGGTTGTCTTAATTTACCTGAAAGGCATATATCTTTGACATGATTCATGAACCATTTGGATGGTGGTATCTGTTCTGTTGTAAATTGCCAGCAGTTAAAAAAGATGAAGTAGGGACTTCCATGGTGGCCTAGTTGTTAAGACTCTTTAACTTCCAGTGCAGGGGGTGTAGGTTCCATCGCTGGTTGGGGAACTAAGATCCCACATGCCTGTGGCCAGAAAAAAGAAAGACTAACCCTTTCCCCATGCCCTCTCCTTAGGTTTTTTTAATATTCAAAGTAGTAATATTTCACCTGATTAGCTAATAGGGGACAGATATGTCTTGGGCTGGTTTGTACCAGAATGTGTCTGTATTCTTTGGGTTTCACTCTTCAGGTAAAGTGCGAATACTGATTGCTACTGATTTAGCATCTCGTGGTCTTGATGTCCATGATGTAACGCATGTCTATAATTATGATTTTCCCCGAAACATTGAAGAATATGTCCACAGAGTGGGACGTACCGGGAGAGCAGGGTAAGTCTGTGGAGCCTGCCCACCAGCCCCAGGGATACCCTTCATTCTTCTCATAGACTGTCCTTACCTTGAAAAAGAAGACCTTTGCTTTCTCTCTTTGAGCAGAGTCATAAAACTCCTGTGATGTGCTGTTTGATCAGCTGAAGATTAGATCCCAAATTGCTATTTCAGTGCCTAAATGTTTTTTTTAAACTGAAGTGGTTGATTTACAGTGTTTTGTTAATTACTGCTATACAGCAGAGTGATTCAGTGATACATACATATACATTTTTTAATATTTTCCATTATGGTTTATCACAGGATTTTGAATAAATTAATAGTTCTTTATGCTGTATACAGTAGGAACTAGCTGTTAGCCATCCTATGTATGAAAGCTTCCACTGCTATCCCCAACCTCCCACTCCATTTCCCCACCAAACCTGTCCCTCTTGGCAACCATGAGTCTGTTCTCTATATCTGCGATTCTGTTTCTCTTTCAGAGATAGGTTCATTTGTATCATGTTTTCAATTCCACGTATAAATAATACTGTATGATATTTGTGTTTCTCTGTCTGATTTACTTCACTTATTGTGATAATCTCTAGGTCCATCCATGTTGCTGCAGTGGTAATATTTCATTCTTTTTTATGGCTAAGTAGTATTCAGCCATTGCATATATGTACTACATCTTCTTTGTCTGAATGGCTAAATCTTACTGCATCATACATAGTTGGGCTTGTGAAAGAATTGATGTTTTGCTATAGTTTTATTCAATTTTGCTAGCTGAATCATTAATATAAATTATAAATAAAATTACATTAACTTTTTCCCCCCTTGAAGGAGGACTGGGGTATCTATTACCCTTATCACTAGAAATGATTGGAAGATTGCTGGTGAATTAATTAATATTCTGGAAAGAGCAAATCAGGTGAGAATATGCAGCTCTATTTTCTATTAGGTTCAGGTTTCATTTATTCTAAGTACTGGGCCTTACAGCCTATCAGGGAATACAGATATTAAGCAAATAATTATGTGTGTTTTGAGGGTTGTAACATGGCAAAGATGAGATGCTATAATATGATGATATAATGTATAACTGCNATTTATTCTAAGTACTGGGCCTTACAGCCTATCAGGGAATACAGATATTAAGCAAATAATTATGTGTGTTTTCAGGGTTGTAACATGGGAAAAATGAGGTGCTATAATATAATATAATGATATAATATAATGTATAACTGGAGAGCCTGTTCTAATGTGGAGGAGCATCACTGAACGCTGCTGAGGAAGAGACCAGTGGGTGGAGGTTGGAGAGTGTAGAGGAAGCAGGCCACATCCTCATGCCTCAAGAGGAGAAAATGGCACCAGACAAAGGCACTGGGAAGCAGATGAAGGGCCATGTGAGCAGGAAGGCTGCGTACCTACTGACAGGGGGTTTTACCACCAGACTGGTTGTTATACTTTGAAAATTCAGTGTTGACTATGCAGAGGACACATTCCATTCTGTTTGGAAGGTATCTGCAATCAATTGTGGAGATTCNGAAAATGGCACCAGATAAAGGCACTGGGAAGCAGATGAAGGGCCATGTGAGCAGGAGGGCTGCGTACCTACTGACAGGGGGTTTTACCACCAGACTGGTTGTTATACTTTGAAAATTCAGTGTTGACTATGCAGAGGACACATTCCATTCTGTTTGGAAGGTATCTGCAATCAATTGTGGAGATTCTCTGACTATTTGGAGGCATTTTAGCATGTTATAGAAAAGCTGGTATGTTAAAGGAATCATCTCAATCCTAATAAGACATTTATTGGCTTCAGAGTGTCCCAGAGGATCTTGTCTCAATGGCTGAGAGATACAAAGCAAATAAACTGAAAAAAGAAACAGAAAACAAATGGGGAAAACCCCAAGGAAAACCCAGGAAGTTTTATCGTTAATGTCTGTGTAGAAAAGTGGTACCAGCCTACTAAAAAAGGTAAAATTTGAAAAACTCATGGACTTTCAAATGCCTGTTTTCCTTAGCTAGGTTTTGTTAGTCTGTTTATTACAATCAGCATTATCTCTAAGAGCCATTAACATAGTACTGTTACTGCTAAGTCACTTCAGTCATGTTGGACTCTGTGCGACCCCATAGACAGCAGCCCACCAGGCTCCCCCGTCCCTGGAATTCTCCAGGCAAGAACACTGAAGTCAGGTCTTATTCTTTATTTGGGGCCAATGATAAAGAATCTCCCTGCAATGCAGGAGACCCAGGTTCAACCCCTGGATCGAGAAGATCCCCTGGAGAAGGGAACAGATACACTCTAATATTCTTGCCTGGAGAATTCCATGAAACTTTTGAGCTTCCCTGTGGCTCAGATGGTAAAGAATCTACCTGCATTGTGGGAGATCCAGGTTTGATTCCTGGGTTGGGAAGATACATGGAGAAGGGACTAACTACCCACTCCATTATTCTTGCCTGGAGGATTCCATGGACAGAGGAGCCTGGTGGGGTGCACAGTCCCTGACGTTACAAAGAGTTGGACACAACCACACACATGCCCCACGCCTCTATTCTTTATCTGTGCCCTAAATTCTAGTTAATATATCTTAGAATTTTTAATTTAAAAGTGAGAAAAAAATCTTTTAAGTTGTCTGGGGATATCATTAAGCATATAATGGAATGTAATAAATTGGTGGAGGTGTAAATTAGCGTAACCTCTTACACCTGAGCAATTCAGTGGCAGTGTATCAATTGTAAATATATATACCTTTTTGTTTTACTTTGGTTTTTGGCTATGCTTTGGAGGTTGTGGGATCTTAGTTCCCTGGGAGGATTGAACCCGGTCCCCAGCAGTGAAAGTACTGAGTCCTAACCATTGAACAAACAGGGAATTCCCCATACACCCCTTGATCCAGTAATTCCCTTGGACGCAAATATGCAGTACGGAGCCATATGAATAAACAATGGAGAAAACCACATAAGGGAATAATATCTATAACATAGAGAACTACTAAAACTGAATGTAAACAACCTGATTAGAACATGCACAAAGGACTTGAATGGACATTTCTACAAAGACACACAAATGTCTAACAAGTTAACGATGCTCAGCCTCACTAATCACTAGGGGAGTCAAGGGTCACCTTGCCCTGTTAGGATGGCACACTGCCTCAATATGTGTTTTTTTATTTTTCAGAGTTCAAGATTTTTCAGAGTTACAGTTATTTAAGGTACTGTGCAAGTATTGGAAACAGGCTGGCAGTATGAAGAGATATCTGAATCTCAAAATAATAGTGTTTAAAATGTAGAGTTGAATATTTTATACTTTCCTTAATAAAGCAAAAAGTATTTAAACTTGAGTTGAAATTTTTTATGGATATTAAAGAATGTAAAGTTTCACTTTTTAGTATCTTTATTAAAAAAAAAAGTAAATTTTGTCTTCTGTAATGTTGCTATGTGAAGGTCAGTCTAAGGGGTTTATTTAAATCTTGTTCAGATATCATAGCAGTGAAAATGTTAACACAGTAAATGTTTTTCTATAATAAAAAGGCAATCTGGTCGTCTTTCTCAGTAGCTTTTAATTCTGTGTTTACCACATCATGTTTCTTTTTTTTTTTTTTTAATTGGAGAACAATTACTTTACAATCTTGTGTTGGTTTCTGCCATACATCAGCATGACTCAGCCACAGGGATACATATGTCCCCTTCCTGCTGAAACTTCCTCCCTTTTCCCTACACATCCCACCCCTCCAGGTTGTCACAGAGCACTAGGTTGAGCTCCCTGTGTCACAGAGCAAATTCCCACTTGCCCTGGTTTTACATAAGGTCATGTATATGTCTCCATGCTATTCTCTCAGTTGGCCCCACCTCTCTTCCCCCACTGTGTCCACAAGTCTGTAGCCTGTTCTTTATGTCTGCATCTCCATCTCTGCCTTACAAATAGGTTCATCAGTAACATCTTTCTAGATTCTGTACCCCTGCATTAATATTACCATATTTGTCTTTCTCTTTCTGGCTTACACAGTGTTTCATTTGGTGGTATTTTTCTTAATACTTTGAAATGAAACAGGAATTTCATAGATCAAAATAGCAACAACTGTATGTTACATTTTAGCCTCCCTCCCCATGCCCAAGTAAATCTTGGGAAAGTTCATGTCTATGAAAGTTGCTTTGATCCTGTTCCAAACTTTCCTCAGTAGTTATGTGTACTGATTTCTGTTCCCTGCATAATAATTACTTGTGTCAAGTATCATCTGTCAGAAGCCGGACAGGAAATATGTTCATAACACAAGAACCACAAACACTCTTCAAAAGGTGTATCCAAGAAGAATAAATTTTGTATTAAATTTCATTGCATCAAAATTAATTAAAATAATTGAAAAACATTAATGTGGATTATAGATAGGTTTTCAGTGAAGGTGGGCTAGGCTAATAGCTAAGAGCTTTTCTTAAAATGCAGAATTAAAAGCAATACATATGGAGGGGAAAAGATAGTCTCTCCAGTAACTGGTGTTGGAGACACTGGTCATTGATTTTTAGAGATGGGGAAACTGAAATTCAAGACAACTTGCCCAGGCACCAGGGCATTGTCTGGACCAGCCTCTTGCCCTCCTGACCTGGCTGGTGCTCATCCACTTCCTGACGTGCAGCACAGCCATAACCCAGCCTGTAGGGGCACATCAGGTCATCTAGACCCTGCCGCTGAGCAGAGGTTCCCAAGGCCAGCCTGGCTCTCAGAGACTGAAACAACTTGCTGGACTCAAGGCTGGGAAGGCAGTTGAGTGTTGCCAAATGAATGGGAGGGGAGAATAGAGCAGCCTATGATTGAAGTCCAACGTTCCACCGTCCTGGTGGGAAATGTGTTGTCCTAGACTCTGAACGTTCACAACATACACTTGATCTGAGGTCTGTGGCTCAGACTTCAGCCTTTCAGGCGGGTCATTCGGGTGACCCAGAATTAAGCAGACACAGCTCTGTGGCCCTGCCATTAGCCGTCTCACGCCTCTTGGCGAGAAAGGCAGCTGGACTGAAGGTCAGGTAAGCTCAGATCACACCCTGGGGAGCGGGTACACCAGGGGTGCCTTTGTGTTCCTTCCATTTTATTACAGTTTCCAAGTTTCTGGTTAGGGAGGGTGAAGTTGACCCCATTTTTTGAAGTGGAATCCAGACGGGCAGGGTGGCACTTTTTTTAGCGTAGGCACATCTACAGGCAGCTTTTTCATTGAGCTTGCATCTTCAAACAAGCCCTTCCATCGCCTTCACTTAATGAACACATCTTTGGCAATGACAGAGCTTGGGTATATCTCCTGTTTCACGTATCTGTTATCTGTTCTGCCTATCAGAGTGTTTAGTGGTACAAGTTTGTTGCTTTTATTGTTCATTTTGTAACTGCACTTCTGTTTTAGGCCTCCTCGTAATGTCTGTGACAATAATTTCCTGACAAATTAGGGCTCATGAGTGCAAAGTCACTTCACTTGTGTCCCACTCTGTGTGAGCCTATGGACTGTAGCCCACCAGGCTCCTCTGTCCATGAGATTCTCCAGGCAAGAATACTGGAGTGGGTTGCCATGCCCTCCCCTAGGGGATGTTCCTGACCCACATACTGCCACCTGTGAATCCACACAAGTTAGGGGGTTCATATATTTTTTCATTTTGTAATTTATGGCTCTGAACTATTGAAACACTCTTAGCTCTGGGAGGATCTCTTTAGCATTGAAATGTTGCTGCAATGAGCTGTGAACAACACCGGGATTCTTGGCCTCCAGGGAAGAGGAATTCGATCTGGGTCCAGTGACAAGGCTTGATCACTCAGAGCTATTTATGTAATAAAGTTTTATTAAAGTATAAAAGAGACAGAGACAGTTTCTGACATAGACATCAGAAGGGGACAAAAAGAGTGCCCCCTTGCTAGTTTCTAGCAAGGAGTTATACACCTATTAGCAAGCTGCTCATTAGAGAAAAGAAACACCTCTAAGCTGAGAGTTGCACCGGGCACCTCACCGACAACATTCATTTTGAGACAGCATTGGCACAAGCTGAGCCATGCCTGGCCATAAAAAAGTTGACCAGAATTTTGAAGAAATGCAGATTTCCAAGCAAATAGATAGGTTTTTTTTTTTTTTTTTTTTTTTTTTTTTTTAACACATTAACATAGTTTAAGGAAGGTATTTCCTGTCTCTTATACACATCTTGTTAGGATGGCACACTGNAGAATTTTGAAGAAATGCAGATTTCCAAGCAAATAGATAGGTTTTTTTTTTTTTTTTTTTTTTTTTTTTTTAACACATTAACATAGTTTAAGGAAGGTATTTCCATGAGAAAAATGCATTGGTAAGCTCTAGACTTCAAATAAAGTTAAGTTCAGGCAGAAGCAGGTATTGTCATAACAACACAGGAGTTTAAGAGAAAAAAGGAATAAAAAAGTCCACCAATTGTAGTTTTAATTCCTCCTGCCACTTGGGCACCTCTGACCAGCCTACAGAGGCTATTAACACTCCCAGGATGTATGTGACTTTTAGGGTTAAGTAAGTGTTAGTCGCTCAGTCGTGCCCAAGTCTTTGTGACCCCATGGACTGAAGCCCATCAGGCTCCTCTGTCCATGAGATTTTCCAGGCAAGGATACTGGGGTGGGTTGCCATTTCCTTCTCCAGGGGATCTTCCAGACCCCAGGTCTACTGCAGACAGATTCTTTACTGACTGAGCTATTTTTTGTGCTGCATAAGCATAAATAGGGTGACCCAACTTCACTCTTAATAAATGATCTGAGTGAGAAACAAGAAACTAAAAAAGAGTGGAGATCTCTGAATCGGAAGGCATCTAAGAAGTCAGTCTTAGTAGTAGTGTTTTTTGTAATGGTACTTGAGTCAATGATGGAACTTGTAATAGTTGTGGCCTAGATTCTTAAAAAAAAAAAAGATAATGATCTTGGCTTTAAAATCTGTCTTATCTCCTGGTAGGCCTTATCATACCTCTTCACTGTGCTTGGCTTTTTTACCCTCAGGGCTTTCCTGGGTATTCTTGCTCATTTTTCTATGTGAAACTTAGAATCAGTTTATCCTGAAAATCCATCTGAATGGTTCTTAACTAGGATTGCATTAGATGTTAGACTAATGAGAAGGGACATTTATATGACATTCAGTCTGATCATTAAGAACACTATATGCTTGCATGTCATTTCCTCCAGATGGTGTTGAAGTTCCCTTTATGTTCCTTCTGTAAATACTGGGCATCTACACTGGAGGTGCGGCATGAACACAGAGGCACAAATTCCTGTCCTTGGGCTTTTTCCTACCTGAGATCATGAAGATATTCCCCTGTGTCATCTTCTGGGTTTTCTTACCTTTCCACTTAGATTCACTATTTACTTGGAACTGACTTTTGTTGGATTGATTTTATTCCACCTAGATGGGCAGTTAATTAAGCAGCATTTACTTAAAATCTACTTCCCTGCTCACTGGTACTGAGTCAGAGAGTCAGTGAATGAAAGTCACTCAGTTGTGTCCAACTCTTCAACCACATGGACTGTACAGCCCATGGAATTCTCTAAGTCAGAATACTGGAGTGGGTAGCCTATCCCTTCTCTAGCAGATATTCCCAAGCCAGGAATCGAACCAGGGTCTCCTGCATTGCACACAGATTCCTTACCATCTGAGCTATCAGGGAAGTCACTGGTACTAGTAGTGTAATAAAGCAAGTGCTCATATATGCATAGAACTAGATATATCTGAAAGACAGAATCAACTTAATTCATGTCTGGAGTTGGTGAAAAAGGAAGGCTCCAAGAATGAAATGGCTATTTGGTGTTCTGGCCTGAGAAATAAGACGTGGTGACAACTGTGGTGCAGAGGACACCTGGAGGAACAGTGTAGAGGCGGAAAGTCATGGCTGTGGACCCTGCTGTCACTGAGGCATCTCTCAGACTTCAAAACGAAGATGGGAGATAGGCAGGTGGAGATGAAAGTATCAACTTGTATCTCTGAGCACCATTCCCTGTAAAAAATTAGTTCTTGAAAGCAAAAATGTATTAAGACCCTCCATGTAGTCAAAAATCTGTGGACACTTTAGTCAGCCCTCTTTAACCTCGGTTTAACTTCTGAGGATTCAAAAACTGTGGGACATGTCATAGTATGTATTTATTGAAAAAAATCCAGTTGTAAGTGGACCTGTGCAGTTCAAATCTGTGTTGTTTGAGGCGTAACTGTGTATGTAACACAGTTTGTTTATCCACTGCCCCATTGATGAATGTTTGGGTTGCATCACTCTTTTGACTGTTGTGAATGGTGCTGGTATGACTATTCATGTGCAAGTATCTACTGGAGACCCTACTAGCAATTCTTTTGGGTGTAGACCTAGGAGTAGTATTGCCAGGTCATATGGTAATTTTAACTTTTTGAGGAATCTGTGAACTCTTTTCCACAGTGGCCACATCATCTTCCATTCTCCCCAGCAAGATACAGGGTTCCAGTGTCTCCACATTCTCTCACCACTTGTTAATCCTGTCCACTCTTACTATACACTGCTGCTTCTGATCTTTACACTGAAGCTATCTTAGATGTGAGGTGGTTTCTCACTGTGGTTTTAAATCGCATTTCTCTAGTGACGTATCATGTTAAGTATCTTTTCATGAGCTTAGTATGATCTACATGCAATAAAACTTAAGCGTATATTAAGTTTTATGATATCTGACATAAATACACCCATGTACAGCCACCACAGGCAAGATTCAGAATGTTTCCATTACCCCAAATCTTCTCTTTTTCCCAATCAGTTTGATCAACACCAGGTGGCCAATGATCTCCTGGTCTCCAAAGATTAGATCTATTTTCTAGGATTTCATAAAAATTGGATCATGTGTTTTCATTTGTGTCTGACTTCTTTTGTCTGGCTTGATATGTTTTCTGTTGTTTTAAATTTCCTTAATTTATTTCTAATAATCTTCCTGAAAATAATCTTCTTTTCCTGAAAAGGAAATGTCCTCAGTTTTTATAACATTTATCAGAAATATATGGATACCATGTTATTTTTTAATGCTGTATGTGGCATTTGTATTATTTATTTATCTTTTATTTGGCTGCTCTGGATCTCAGTTGTGGTCTATGGGATATAGTTCCCTGATTAGGAATTGAATCAGGACTCCCTGCTTTGGGAGCGTGGAGTCTTCACACCTAGACCACCAGAGAATTCCTGGATATTCATATTTTTATTTGCTGTCTTTTTTCTTTTTATCATTTGAGTTTATCATTTGTTTCAGAGCTGAGCATTTGTCAAGCAAGTTGGGTATCAGGCATATATAAGTAGAGTCTCTGCATGGCAATAGAGAATAGAGCGATTGAGAGAGAGGATTAAAAATCTTTAAAACAGGTACATCTATACAGTTACTATGTGAAGTTTAAAACTATCTCGTGCCTGGACTTGCCTGAGTGATATCTCCTTTTATGGAACCCATTTCTTTATTTTGCCTTTAGCTCACATATCCCAGAACTAGTTTTAAATATTAATCCAATTGTCTGTCTCAAGCTATGTTTTAAACCGGGATATCAAGCTAATAATATTCATGCTCTTCCTATTAAAATACCAAGGGACGTTCTCATGGAATTAAAAAAAAAGAATTCTAAACTGTGTATGGAAAAATGAAAGAGCCTAAATATTCCATACAATCTAAGGAAAGAAGCCCTGATATAGACACACCAGGCTTCATGAGTGCTAATAAGAGGACCAGAAATTTGTATATAGAGAGGGTGATGGCATAGTCTTACTTTCAGTCCACCCACCTGAAATAGGCAGGAAGGTGAGTGCCTTACTCAGGTCCCAGAGCCCATTCAGGCCTGTTTCTGTCCCATTCTGTGCTATCTCAGCCCTGTATTGAATCCTTCCTCTGTGAAGAGTCAGTGCATGAGCTCCATATGATACCACCCCATAGGCTGAACTGGAGCTGCTCCTAGGCCAAAAGACTTAGGCAGTAGATGGGAGAATGACCCCCACTCTGCAGATGGAGAGACTGGGGGAGACCCTGAGGGGCACATGGTTTGTCCAGGGCCATGTCACTTATGAGAAGGAGGAGCCTGGTCTGAAAACAGCTGTGTCCTCAGAGCTCAGGCCCTGGCTGCACCCAGGCCTCCCCAGGCTGAAGGGTGGGCTGTGTGGTAGTCACTGGGTCTGCACATGGCCTAAGGGGGTAGGGGAACAGTCAGAAACCCAGAGGTTCCCTTGGGGAGCTTTGTGTAACGGACCTCGGCAACGAACCCAGGAAATGATGTCACTTCCCGGCATCAGAACCCAACAGAACCCGGAACCCGGGTATCCAGGCCTCCACAGCGGAGAGGACCCCCCAGGCAGACTGCTCACTGCCAAGATGTTCTGCTGTTTGCCCCTGCCCAGAGGCCGAGGCCTCAGGAGAGCTCAAAGGCACAGTGTGTGGGAACACAGTCGACGCTGGCTCAGGGCCCCACTGAGAAGCCTCTGGCCGTTTGCCCGAAGGAACAGGAAGGTAACATGGGAGCCCCAGGCCGGGTCAGGCCACCTCTCCCATCCCACCCAGGTAACTCTGAGTCCTTTCCCTGTGAGTGTGGACGGGGGTTTCTAAGGGTGTGTCAGCCTCAAGCCAGCCCACGCAGATGTGGGTCAGAAGCCTGTGGGCTGGGTGTGTTCACACCCCAGGGGAGGGCAGGCTGGGTGGGATGGGGAGAGTCCAGGCAGCGCCAGCTGCCCAGGCTGACCTCACGCCCTCAGGTGGGTCTCCTTCATCTGGGGTGGGTATCTGAGCCGACACATGTCTCTACTGGGAGCAGAAGTTCGAGTGGGCAGAAGGAGCAGCCATACTGGCCAGGCCCAGCTTGGAAAACTCCAAGCAGTGCTGGCTGATGGTTACTGTCATTGCAGAGCTTCCCATTCGATGTGACCGATGAGGGGGACACCCCATCCACCTCCCTGAGGGAAGGGTCGGAGCACTGCTCCCTTGCCTGTGAGGCCCATTGCAGGCTCCAGGTGAGCGTGCCCACGGAGGGGTCAGCACAACTGGGAATGAAGAGGAAGCAGGCAAGGCCTGCTCCACAGACACCACCCAGGACACAGCCCGGGGCCCAGTCTCAGGCTGCCACGGGGCTCAGCATACCTGGGTCCGACACAGAGCCCCAAGAACCCCTGCCTCTGAGGCAGCAGGACGACCTGGAGCCCAGCATGGCAGAGCACAGAGGTGAGGAGGCTAGGGCTGGTGCATGTGAGTGTGCGGGGAGAGGGTCCTGAGCTACACAGGGAGGGGTCCCCCAGAGCTGGGGCTGGGCCTGGACCAAAGGCTGGCCTCACACCACCCATCTTTCACACTGCAGTCAGAGAAGGCATCCTATGCTGGGTATTCTTTGGGATTCTCTGGGAAGCTTTCTGTCCTCGGATATGCAGTGACAAGGTTGGCCTATGGGTAATGTTTTCTTCTCTTACAGCTCTAACACCAGCCTTCAAAGTCAACCAGGCTCCACTTTCAAGTCCTGTCCCTACAGCAGTGGTTGCTCCAGGTGCAGGACCCAGGGGTCCACTGAAGGGAGATCGAGACCTGAGACTTCCCTTCCCAAAGACACCGGGCCAGCTGGGTACTGGCCAGCACCCTGGGCAGATCACATCTCTGTGCCTGCAGGACCCCCAGCCCCAGACACTGATGTCCCACCCCCTCAGTGAGAACATCCACCTCCACCTGCACCTGCACCTGCTCAGGCTTCAGCAGGAGAACCCGAGTCAGGGGATGAGTCATGACCTCTGCAGGGAGAGCCTGCCCTGGCTCCTGCCCAAGACCCACACTCCCAGGATGACTGACCCACCACTGCAGGGAGAAGGGGGCCCTGCTCTGGACAGAGACCCAGATCCCTTTCCACTTCCATTTCTAGAAACACCATGTCCAAGGGCAGGGCTGGCTCTGCAGCCTCTATCCCTGTCTGCCCCCCATGGACGCCATCAACTCGCTCCCCACCCAGGGGAGACTGAGTTCCCTTCTCCTGAGAGTCTTTTCATTTGGTTTTTCTGGAACTTTCTTGTGTTGCTTTATTTTTTTATTTTTTGGCTTTCTGTATTTTTTTCATTAAGTTTTTATTAATAAATTTTATCATAATTGTTGCAATTTGGGAACATTGAGGACTTTCAAAATGCTGTGTAAGCATCACCACTTTGTAGTGTCAGACCCTTTCAATCTTTCCACCCCATTTCCCAACAAATCCTGTATTCATGTCCCTGTTCGTCACTCTCCCTGTCCCTGAATACACATTAATCCTTTTCTTTCTACATTTCTTCCTATATTCTGAGTGTCCCCAATCAATGACTATCAGTGAAATGATAGAAGTAGTTTTTTTCTGACTCCCCACATATTGTAAAACTACATTTGCGAATTCTTGTTTCTGTTTCATTTGAAGTATCTTTGGGTATCTGAAAGGACGGTGTAGTTACTTTCAAGATATCATGGGCCAAATGAAGCCCTTTTGGCAAAAGTAGTCATAATCTCCAGGCAGGCATTACTGTTTTAAGTGTGACATCTCAACCAGAAGGCAAATGCTGAGCTCTTCCTGTGGCACAAACGAACTCACAAAATAAGCCAAGAAAGAGAGCTGGAAAAAGAAACCAAAACAATAACTGGTAAAGCATTCCTCATGACAGAAGGCTAGAGAATGACCCAATATCCTTGTGGCCCAAATCCCTGAAGAAAATCAATGTTCCACAAAAAATAGAACACACAAGAAGTTCCAAGGAGAGGCAATGCACATGGCCAGTGTAGTTTAGAGACGGCCTGACCGCTCAGAGGAAGACACATGCCAGTGTAAACCCTTTGCTGACAGGAGTGATGGTCATCACTGTGTTAGTTAAGTGTTTAACAGTGGTACCCCACTCCAGCACTCTTGCCTGGAAAATCCCATGGACGGAGGAGCCTGGTGGGCTGCAGTCCATAGGGTCGCTAAGAGTCAAATACGACTGAGCGACTTCACTTTCACTTTTCACTTTCATGCATTGGAGAAGGAAATGGCAACCCACTCCAGTGTTCTTGCCTGGAGAATCCCAGGGATGGGAGAGCCTGGTGGGCTGCCGTTTATGGGGTCGCACAGAGTCAGACATGACTGAAGCAACTTAGCAGTAGCAGTCTGGTGACAACCTGCCCCGAGCACCACATGAGGGAAAGATGAGCTGCGACCACCTCCAGGGCAGGTCTCCACCTTCTCCTCTCTGTTCATCATGAACCTGCACACAGTGGGCCTTCAGAACCTCAAGAGACTCAAGCCATTCCCAGTATAGCCAGAACCCTCCCCAGGCATTAAAACGCCTGTGGAGTCACTGTGGCCCAAGCACTGGTTCCAGAACCCTGGAGGCTATGACAGCCTCTATAGCGTGAAGAGTGAGGTCTCTTTTTACAGAGCTTCTGAGCTGTCAGATCCGAGCTCTTTGTTTCATTGTCAGCTCTGACCATCTGGTGGCAGCCAGGTGGGCCACACTGCAAAGGAGCTCAGAAGTTGAGTTTTAAGTAAGGCATTGAAAGGACAGCAATGGATATAACATGCCTCAAACTGAGTGAGGGTCCCCACAATACTTGGAAAGGCTTGTGGTGTGCAAGTGGGGAGTAGGGCCCCCAGGGTCCAAAGGAAGCCTGGTAGTCAGGAGCAAAGGCCACTGGCCTCTCCTGTAGCAGCTCCAGATGGCATCCCGTGAACAGTGGACAGCAAATGTGGTCACATGAGCATGACTCTGTAACTGCCTCAGAAAGCAAGAGAAAGGGGTCAGGGTGTGTGGGAATTCGGACGGTGTGGTGGGGAGGATGTAGGGAGGTACCCTTCCTCTCTTCAGTTCAAACTGCTTTTGTGAGTCTCAAAGCTACCAGATGCCAGTTAGCAAGTCAGGCCCGGATAGTATCCTTAGCCCCTGTGACAGAGAAAAGCCACATCAGTGGCTTCCCTGAGTTCAAATGGCAGGATCTGGGGGTTCTGTGTGGGTACATACCTCCTTGCTGTAGCCAAGATGTCGCCTTCTCTGAGCACCAGTTTCATCCTCTAGAATGAGGACATCGATTTCCACCTTAGCAGGTTGCTATCTTAATCCTGTGAAGAGTAATTTGGGTTATCCTAGAATTAGTATCTAGCCCTTTAGAGATATCGCCTGAATCCAGATTAAACTGGAGTCTCCCAGTGTCATCTGGCATTTCTTCCCTGAAGCCAACCAAAACCCACACACTTGCATTTCCAGGGTCTCCACTTAGCTAGCTTGTAAGAAAACGCAGCGAGATTCAAAAAAGCTGACAGACATGCAGAAGAGAACTCACGGGCAGACGACTTCCCTTAGGTCTCAGGTGGAGCTCCGGGACCACAGCAGGAACCAGCGCTCTGAACCCCTGGGCTCAGCAGCGCCCTCATCCTCAGGCCGGCAGCTCTGCCCTGACAGGAGCAGGAAGGTCACCTACTGCCCCAGGCTGACCTCACGCCCCTCCCACTACTATAGCCTGACCTCATCGGCCCCACCCCTTTCAGAAGAATGAGAGCTCTTCTTCCCCTAGATTCTAGCGTGAGGCCCGGCCCTGGACCCCAATTGGGCACTGCCCCAGTCCTGAGCCAATCACGGTGGCCAGGGAGGATGGTACACACTGATTGGCCAGATCCAGGTCATATGACCATACTCTCCGGAACGTACCTTTGAGCTGTGGCAAGGGTGGGAGACTTTGTGATGCCCCAAGGGCAGGGGTGAGAGTCCCGTCACTGTGTCTGTGGGCTCAGTGTCCTGGGACGTGCCTGCCATCCTCTTCACAAACCACTTTGTTCCCTGCTGACAAAATATTCATGACACACTTCCCTTCCCAAGCGCAGTTTCACCCAACCACTTTCAAGGGAGCAAGGCCTCCTCTTTGAAGATAGGTTTAGAGAGCCTCTGCTAAGTCTCTAGGCTTGTTTTGTGTGTCATATTAGAATAATTTATTCAGTCAATCCTCCCCTTTCTCCGCTCAATGCCACCACTTCCTGCTCTTTGTTTTCAGGATTCTTCTGTGTTCTGAGTAGAGGACATGGCCCACGGGTCTCCCAAAGGGAGTGAATTTTGTCCAAGGAAGCGCCTGAGACACTGAATCAGGGAATCACTTTGCTGTACACCTTAAACTAACAAATCATTAAAAATCAACAATACTTCAATTAAAAAAAAGATATTCATTCATCAAAAATTGTTCTAAAATTTGTCATATTTTTCTTTTAAGTGTTGGTTCTTGGTATGTGTCTAATCTTTGGTGGTGTTTTGTGAGGTAGTGATCCAACTTACATTCCCAATGGATACCAAATCATCCTAATGGGCTTCCTTTCTCCACTTGTATATTAAGAAGTATTTTTCAAAATTCCAAGTAGCAAGGACTTCAGATCTTTGGTAATTTTTGGAACACCCCAGAGGCAGATGTCCTTTTCTGTGTCTTCTTTTCGCATTTGGCCATTGCCAGTTCCTAGCATACACAAGTGCCCCAGAAAGTTCTCTGTAGAGAATCAAGCATGTTTCTGTGAGGACAGGGGATGTGGGCATGGAGGAGGGGCTGAGTCCATAACCACCACTGACCATGCTGAGCAACATTAAGTCTAGTGTGATAATATCACATAAGGGATTTATACCTCTAACATTGAGAACTCCTAAAACTGAACATAACCTGTTTAGAACATGTGCAAAGAAGTTAAATAGACATTTCTCCAGAGACACACAACTATCTAACAAGTTAAAGATATTCAGCTTCACTAATCACTAGGGAAGTCAAGCATCACCCTGCCCTGTTAGGATGGCACACTACATTAGTTTGGTGTTTTTGGTTTTTTTTTTGCATATATTTTTCAGAGTTCATAATTTTGTATATCTATAAAATATAGTGGTGGGGAGAACAATATAGGGGTGGGGGAGAAAAAAAACGTTATTATGGGAATATAGGAGATAAGGTGAAATCATGTGTGAAACTTTTGAAACTTGTAGAGCACCTCTTAGAATTTAAAAATCTTTCTATAAAAATAATAAAATTTTAAACAGTCCTAACTATGATGTTTCTTTTCTTTAATTTTAAGTATTTGGTTTTATCGAGTCTTAATTGCTGCATGTTGGATCTTCACTGCATTTTGCCAGACCCCTTGCTGTGGTTCACAGACTCTCCAGTTGTGTCGCATGGCCTCCAGAGTGTGCAGGCCTCAGTAGTTTTGTGGCGTAGACCCAGTTGCTTCATGGCATGTGGGATTCCAGTTCCTAAGTCCCCTGAATTGTAAGGTGAACTCTCAACCACTGGGACACCAGGGAAGTCCCTGGTTTTCATCTTGAGGTGATGAAAGTTTCTGAAATTACATAATGTAGTGGTTATTTTTGAATATAATAAAAACCACTGAATTGTAAGCTCTAAATGGATGAATTGTATGTTAATATGAATTTTATTTCAATAGAGCTGTTACTTTAAGTCCCCTTAAAAGCAGAAGACCTTGTAGGTCATCAGGGGAGGCAGAGCACAGGCCAGCTCCAAGAGATTTCAATGTTGCAATGCTGAATGACCCTGTTCTGTGAGGTCAGTGGGTAGGGGGCACAAAGGCGTCCTTCTAGGCTGCACTAAGTGCAGGCATGTCTCGGCTTACTGAGTCTTGATTTATTGCCCTTCACACATCGGTCCCTTGGGAAAAAAGTTTTAAACAAATTGATGGTTTGGTAGCAGCCCTTTGTGGAGCAAGTTTATTGATATCAAAGACCCTTTTCTCAGAAAAGATCCCTTCACAGTTTCTGGGGCACACATCTTTTGGGGACACCATTCAACCTGCTTTCTATATAAAGTGACCCTCTTCTTCTAGGAACTGGCTGAGGTCCCATAAACTGGAACAGCACCAGCCATGTGGGTGGGGTTCTGGGGACAATGAGGACCCTGAAAACGCAATGAGTTGGGGCGAGGGGCTTTCCTCCCAGCTTTCCTTTTGGATTTTCACTTCAATTCTGGGACAGGGTTGGCCTCACCACTGGGTTTCGTTTTTATGCAGATTATCAGTTTGTGTGGCTTCTAGACTCTTGGTATATTTGGAAAGGCCTTTCCTATTCTGATAATCTAATAATTGTTATCCCTTGGTCTTTACCCAACTGCTTGTCTCTTGGCTTTTGGTTGCGCACCTTTGGGCCAGCTGTAGGGTGTGTGTATGTGTGCATGTGTGTGTGCATAAAGTGTGAGACAAGAATATTCTTTCCTAGATGACTACCTAGTTTTCTCACTATCAGTCAAGAAAAGATCTCCCTTTTCCCAACTATCTGAAATATGTTAATCTTCTACTAAAACTACGCATGTATGAGTGTCTGTATCTGGCTTTTTCACTGTTCTCTTCATCTCTCTGAGAATCCATGCATCAAGGCCAGTCCAAAGCACAGGTGTCTTCACACTTCTGAGATCTCTGAATGGGGAGGCTTAATAATAGGCAGTATTTTCAGTAGTGGTTTATGAGCCAATAATGCACCTTGTCCTATATAGTGGCCTGGATTCTTCAACAAAATGAAAATAATTGTGGCTTTAAAATATGTCTTATCTCCTAGTAGGTTTTATCACCCCTCATCACTTGACCTGATTTTTTTCCCTCAGGAATTCCCTGAGGTATTCTTGCTCAGTTTTTCTGTGTGAAGCTTAGACTCAGTTTATCCTGAAAATCAGCCTGAATGTTATTTAATTAGGGTTGCATTTGATGTTAGACTAATAAGAAGTGACATTTCTAACATTCAATCTGATCATTAAGAACACCGTGTGTCTTCACAATGACCCAAGTACTTGTATGTGTGTAGATGTCTACAAATTTTGTTGAGGTTTCCTTTATGTTCCGTCTGTAAATACTGGACATCTACACTGGACATACAGCATGAACACAGCAGACAGTTTCCCATCCTTGGATTTTTGCCTACCTGAGATCATGAAGATATTCCCCCATGTCCTCTTCCAGTTTTTCTTGCCTTCCATTTAGATTCACTATTGACTTGGAACTGACTTTTGTTGGATTAATTTTATTTTATCTACATGGGCAGTTAATAAAGCACCATTGACTTAAAATCCACTTCACTGCTGACTGGTAATAGTAGTGTAATAAAGCAAGTACTTTATTGGGTAGGACTAGATACATTTGAAGTACAGAATCAATTTTATTTTTCAATTCATGTCTTCATATCTGGAGTTGGTGGAAAGGAAGTAGCCAAGAATGACACCATTGTTTGGACCTGAGAAACAAGAAACAGTAACAACTATGGGGAAGGCCCCTGGATGAACAGATAGGAAATGACAAGTAATGAATTTGGACTTGCCTGAGCTTGAGGCATCTCTTAGATATCAACATGAAGATGGGAGGTAGGCAGGTGGAGATGAATGTAAACATTTGTATCTTTGAGCGCCATTCCCTTTAGAAAATTTAGTTATTTGAAGCAAAAAAGTATTAAGACCCTCTGTAGTCAAAAAATATGTGTACACTTTACAGTCAGCCCTCTGTAGCCTCAGTTTCACATCTGTAGATTAAAAAACCATGGGTCATATCATAGTATGTATTTATCGAAAACAATCCAGGTGTAAGAGGACCTGTGCAGTTCACACCTGTGTTGTTTGAGGGTTTCCTATATATGTAAGAGATACAGAGTGTATCCATCACCCGAAATAGTCTCTTGTCGCTTTCCCAACCACTTCAATCAACCCCAGGCAGCCAATAATCTGTGGATCTCCAGAGATTAAATCTACTTCTCAAGGATTTTATATAGATCAAAGCATGTATTTCCCTTTGTGTCTGACATATATTGTTTGGCATAGGAAGTTTTCTGTTGTTGCTTTTTGTTTGTTTTTAAATTTCCTTAATTTATTTCCATTAATTTTCAGCTTTTTTCCTGAAAAGGAAATGTCTCCATTCATTATAACATTCACTAGAAATAAACATATAAAGCTTTGCTTATTTATGCTGTCCATGGTGTTCATATTTTTTTGGTAAATTTATTTTAATTGGAGGCTAATTACTTTACAATATTGTCATGGTTTTTGCCATACATTCACATGAATCAGCCATTGGTGTACATATGTCCCTCATCCTGAACCTCCCACCCACCTTCCTCCCCATTCCATCCCTCAGGGTCATCCCAGTGCACTGGCTCTGAGCAACCTGTCTCATGCATTGAAACTGGAGTGGCTATCTTTTTCACTTATGGTAATATACATGCTTCAATGCTATTCTCCCAAATCATCCCACCCTCGCCTTCTCCCGTGGAGTCCAAAAGTGTGTTCTTTACACCTGTTTCTCTTTTGCTGCTTCACATATAGGGTCATCATTACCATCTTTCTAAATTACATATATATGTGTTAATATACTATATTGGTGTTTTTTCTTCTGACTTACTTCCCTCTGTATAAAGGCTCCAGTTTCATCTACCTCATTAAAATTGATTTGAATGTATTTTCTTTAGTAGCTGAGTAATATTCCATTGTGTAAATGTACCACAGCTTTCTTATCCAATTGTCTGCCAGTGGACATCTGGGTTGCTTCCATGTCCTAGCTATTTTAAACAGTGCTGCAATGAACATTGTGGTACACATGTCTCTTTCAGTTCTGGTTTCCTCAGTGTGTATGCCCAGCAGTGGGATTGCTGTGTAGTATGGCAGTTTTATTTCCAGTTTTTTAAGGAACCTCCACACTCTTCTCCATAGTGGCTCTACTAGTTTGCATTCCCACCATCAGTGTAAGAGGGTTCCTTTTCTCCACACCCTCTTCAGCATTTATTGTTTGTAGACTTTTGGATAGCAGCCATTCTGACCAGTGTGAGAAGGTACCTCATTGTGGTTTTGATTCGCATTTCTCTGATAATGAGTGATGTTGAGCATCTTTTCATGTCTTTGTTAGCCATCTGTATGTCTTCCTTGGAGAAATGTCTGTTTAGTTCTTTGACCCATTTTTTGATCGAGTTGTTTATTTTTCTAGAGTTGAGCTGCAGGAGCTGCTTACATATTTTTGAGATTTTTTTTTGTCAGTTGCTTCGTTTGCTATTATTTTCTCCTATTCTGAAGGCTGTCTTTTCACCTTGCTTATAGTTTCCTTTGTTGTGCAAAAGCTTTTAAGTTTAAAAAGATCCAATTTGTTTATTTTTGCTTTTATTTCCATTACTCTTGGAGGTGGGACATAGAAGATCCTGCTGTGGTTTATGTCAGAGAGTGTTTTGCTTATGTTTTCCTCTAGAAGTTTTATAGTTTCTGGTCTTACATTTAGATCTTTAATCCATTTTATTTTTCTGCTTGGTGTTAGAAAGTGTTCTAGTTTCATTCTTTTACAAGTGGTTGACCAGTTTTCCCAGCATCACTTGTTAAAGAGATTGTCTTTTCTCCATTGTATATTTTTGCCACCTTTGTCAAAGATAAGGTGTCCATAGGTGCATGGATTTATCTCTGGGCTTTCTATTTTGTTCCATTGATCTATATTTCTGTCTTTGTGCCAGTACCATACTGTCTTGATGACTGTGGCTTTGTAGTAGAGCCTGAAGTCAGGCAGGTTGATTCCTCCAGTTCCATTCTTCTTTCTCAAGATGGCTTTGGCTATTTGAGGTTTTTTGTATTTCCATACAAATTGTGAAATTATTTGTTCTACTTCTCTGGAAAATATCGTTGCTTTGGGTAATATACTCATTTTCACTATAGTGATTCTTTTCATTCATGAACATGGTATGTTTCTCCATCTATTTGTGTCCTCTTTGATTTCTTTCACCAGTGTTTTATAATTTTCTATATACAGGTCTTTTGTTTCTTTAGGTAGATATATTCCTAAGTATTTTATTCTTTTCATTGCAATGGTGAATGGAAATATTTCCTTAACTTCCTTCTCTTTTTGTTTTCTCATTGTTAGTGTATAGGAATGCAAGGGATTTCTGTGTGTTAATTTTATATCCTGCAACTTTACTATATTCATTGATTAGCTCTAGTAATTTGTATTAATTTTACACATGGTAGTGTATATACATCAATCCTACTCTCTCAGTTCGTCTCCTTCTCTCCCTCCCCTGCTGTGTCCTCAAGTTTGTTTTTTATGTGTGTACCTCTCTTTCTGCGCTGCAAATAGATTCATCAGTACCATTTTTCTAGATTCCATATGCTGTGCTTAGTTACTCAGTCCTGTCTGACTCCATGTGACCCCATGAAGAATAGGGTGCATGTGTCTTTTCAAAATACGGTTTTCTCAGGGTATAGCCAAGTGATGGGATGGCTGTGTTATATGGTAGTTCTATTTTCAGATTTTTAAGGAACCTCCATACTGCCCTCTATAGTGGCTGTATCAGTTTACATTAGCAGAAAGAGTACAAGAGGTTTCCCTTTTCTCTACATCCTCTCCTGCATTGTTTGTAGATTTTTTGATGATGGCCATTGTGATTTGTGTGCTATAAAACCTCATTTGTAGTTTTAATTTGCATTTCTCTAATGTTGACAGAATAGTGAGAGATGTTCAGCACCTTTTCTTGGGTTTTTGGCCATCTGTATCTCTTCTTTGAAAGACATCAAAGTCATCTTCTATGTTTCAGCCCCCATTGATCTTTATTTCTGTTCTTGTGCCACTATCATACTGTCTTGATTACTGTAGCTTTGTAGTATAATCTGAAGTGAGGGAGGCTGATTCTTCCAGTTTCATTTCTCATTCTCAAGACTTTGGCTATTCAGGATCTTTTGTGTTTCCATACAAATTGTGAAAAAATTTGTTCTAATTCTGTGAAAGATGCCATTAGTAATTTGATAGGGATTGCATTGACTCTTTAGATTGCTTTGGGAAGTATAGTCATTTTCAAAATATTGATTCACCTAATCCAAGAACATGGTGTATCTCTCCATTTGTTTGTGTCATCTTTGATTTCTAAGCATAATGTTTTGATATTTATGAATTTTAAGTGTATCAGCAGTTCATTCCCTTAAGTGAATTCTGCTTTGTTTAGACATAAATTATCCATCTGTTGAGCAATTGCTTCTTTATCCACCAAGTTTTGACTATTTTAAGTAAAACTATTATAAACAGTTCAGTTCAGTTCAGTTGCTCAGTCATGTAGACTCTTTGCAACATCAGGGACCGCAGCCTGCTAGGCCTCCCTATCCATCGCCAGCTCCCAGAGTTTACTCAAACTCATGTCCATTGAGTCGGTGATGCCATTCAACCATCTCATCCTCTGTCATCCCTTTCTCCTCCTGCCCTCAGTCTTTCCCAGGATCAGGATCTTTTCCAGTGAGTCACTTCTTCACATCAGGAGGCCAAAATATTGGAGTTTCAGCTTCAGCATCATTCCTTCTAAGGAATATTCAGGACTGATCTCCTTTAGGCTGTACTGGTTGGGTCTCCTTGCAGTCCAAGGGACTCCCGATTGTCTTCTCCAACACCACAGTTCAAAAGCATAAATTCTTCAGAGATCAGTTTTTTTATAGTCCAACTCTCACATCCATACATGACTACTGGAAAAACCATAACTTTGACTAGATGGACCTTTGTTTGCAAAGTAATGTCTTTGCTTTTTAATATGCTGTCTAGGTTGGTCATAAATTATCTTCCAAGGACCAAGCATCTTTTAATTCTATGGCTGCAGCCACCATCTACCGTGATTTTGGAGCCCAAAATATAAAGTCTGTCACTGTTTCCACTGTTTCCCCATCTATTTGCCATGAAGTGATGGACCAGATGCCATGATTTTAGCTTTCTGAATGTTGAGTTTTAGGCCAAATGTTTCACTTTTCTTTCACTGTTATCAAGAGGCTCTTTAGTTGTTCTTTCCTTTCTGCCATAAGGGTGGTGTCATCTGCATATCTGAGGTTACTGATATCTCTCCCGGCAATCTTGATTCCAGCTTGTGCTTCATCTAGCCCAGCATTACTCATGATGTAATCTGAGAAATGGTGTCTTAGTTGTTGCTAAAAGTTCACTTTTGCGGGGTGGCCAGAGCAATGCTTAAAACCAATGATGAAAGAGTTCCCTGGTAATATAGTGTTTAGGATTTGACTCTTTCTCTGTTGTGACCACAGTTCAATCCCTGGTTGGAAAACTGATATCCAGCAAGCAGCATGGCCAAAGAGAAAACCCAGAACAAGCAAAAAAACTGAAAGCTGAGTGCAAAGATGGACTTTGTAGGAAAAGCTCCTCAGGGTCACCTCTGAATTTCACTTTTCTCATGGTCATTTTAGAAGGTTCTGAAGCATATACTCTTGTTCCTTGTAAAGCTGTTGTGTCACAGTTTGAGATACCGCCAGATTTATGGACCTAGCACTCCAATGGCTTCATCAGAGGGTCTTGGGTTAAAAAGAGAACCAAGGTAGCTTTGCCTGTGCCCACCCCAAGAATAAGTCCCATCAGGACACCGTGGCTCACATACTTTAGAGAACCTCTGCCCTCAGGACTGGCCCACCCTCTTCTTTTCACCTGCTAATCAGAGGCCCAGACAGCTCCATCCTGATTCAAGCCCCCAGGGCCTGGATTCGGGATGGTTTTGGGGTAGAAGGACCCTCATACTCCTTTATCTGCCTGGACACAAGCATATCTAAAAGAGTCTGAGTGTTTCTGATCTTGGGAAGCCTTGACCAGCATTGCCTGAATTAGGGTTTCTGTTCCCAGCCAGAGACAGAAGTCAGGCAATGGCAGTGAAAGAGTTGAATCCTAACCACCAGACCAGTGGTCAGCGACAAGGCCATGGCTGAGTGGCTTTGTAGAAATGAATTTCCACAAAGCAGCAGAAAGTATTGAAACAAGTAAAGTGCTTGTTAGGAAGAAAAACACTATGCGTGAATAGAAAAAAACTGTGCATTCTGAAAGAGGTTTCACCATTGTGATGGCTTAAATCACTTATATGCAGTGTTTCTTTCAGGTTTTCTGACCAATCATCTTGCTCTGTCTGGTTCTGAGTCCATATTTGGTTTATCTCAGGGTCCTTCCTGAAAGATTGTTGTTGAATCACGATGCTGGGATTCTTGGCCCCTGGAGGAGAAGAATTCAATCTGGAGCCAGAGACAAGGCTTGATCGCTCAGAGATTTTGTGTAATAAAGTTTTATTAAAGTATAAAGGAGATAGAGAAATATTCTGACATAGGCATCAGAAGGAGGCAGAAAGAGTTACCCCCGTGCTAGTCTTCAGCTGGATGTTATATAGTCACCAGCAGTCTGTTAATGAAAGGCTGTCTTAAAACTCAGAATGGCACCAGGCCCCTCACCCACAAGATGTATTTTGGGATAATCTTGGCACCAAATGGTTCATCTTGGGCCATAAAATGATTAACTTGAATCTTGAAGAAGGGCAGATCACCATGCAAAGTTTCATTTCCATAGATTAGAGGAACAATATCTGAGTATAACATACTGGTTTATCAAGTATGTCTTTCTGAGCCAAAAGACAGAACTTGAAAACAGAGTTTGGGGTAAATGCATAGTACGTTAACACAGCTTAAGATAAACATTTCCATAAGAAAAAGGCATTGGTTAACTTCAGGCGAAACCAGGTGTCACTATGGCAACATAGAATTTTAAGAGAAACCTCCTTTTAAATTTGTATAGATAAGGAAAAAATATCGCTAGTTTGTTTCCTCCTGCCACTTAAGAGAGATAAAAATGTCTGACACTTGCAAGCTATTTCCTCCGTTTGGAGACCCTTGGCCTTGCTGCCTGTTACCCTCTTATTCCCATGTGTGCGCATCGCTTAGCCAAGTCAGGTTCTAGCAAGGAAGCCTAAGGGTAGTTGATGTCACTTACTGACTGTAGAGTGGCACCCACTCTCCTTTTGACCCTTGGGAACTTTTCTCCACGTGTGTAGTGGAAAAGGTCTCCTTGACCTTGAGACTGAGAATTCTATGGTCTTTTATCTGTTATCTGGACAAGGATTGGGTCCTATTTCCTCCTACTATTGTCTTCATCTTGTAGCATATATCCACATAGTAGAGACTCCAGGTTTTCTGTCTGGGGCCTATCTCTCTTCTGCCTCATTTCCAGCTAGTGTGGGTGGAAGGATGGGGTGTGAGGTTACTACATCTGCATGGCATTCCAGGTATGAAGATCTCTGCATTTCCCCAGGTAGTCAACTCCCCGACACCATCCTCCCAGGAAGTCTAGATCCAGGATGTGGAGGGCTTATCTATATATCTTATGTACCCTTGCTTCTCTGTAACTTCCACTCCCACAGTGAGGAACCAGGCTCCCACTATCTGCCATTTATCTGTGCATTGTACCTTTCCAGATTACATAAACAGTGCTTTTATAATTGTTAGTTACTATACTTCCCTTGTGGCTCAGCTGGTAAAGAGTCCACCTGCAATGCGGGAGACATGGGTTTGATCCCTGGGTTGGGAAATCCCCTAGAAGAGGGAAGGGCTACCTACTCCAGTATTTTGGCCTGGAGAGTTCCCTGGACTATACAGTCCAAGGGGCCACAAAGAGTTGGACATGACTCAGTGACTTTCACTTTCACACTCTGGAAAGGACTCCATAAAACAAAGCCTACTGCTTATGTATGGTCCATTTTGCCTTTAGTCTAGAGAGTCTGTTCATTGCTAAAGTTCACTTAGGTCAGCATCTTTGCCCCATCCCCTACTGTGAGGTTTTCCCATGCATTTCTAATAGAGTTAGATTTTGTCATATTTGGATTTCTATTCTATGAAACTCTTATAGTCTAAATAAGTAAATCTGAATAGATGATGATTGACCCCTTGGACTATACAAATTGGTATGCTTATCAAATGCATATTAACAGGAATCCACCTAAAGGATCGCTTGAGAAGTCTGTAGCATGTCAGGAAGCAAAAGTTAAAATTGGACATGGAACAACAGACTGGTGGGAAAGGAGTATGTCAAGGCTTTATATTGTCACCCTGATTATTTAACCTATATGCAGAGTACATCATGAGAAACGCTGGGCTGGATGAAGCACAAGCTGGTATTAAGATTGCCAGGAGAAATATGAATAACTCCAGATATGCCAGTTACAACACTCTTATGGCAGAAAGCAAAGAATAACTAAAGAGCCTCTTGATCAAAGTGAAAGAGAAGAGTGAAAAAGAAGGCATAAAGTTCAACATTCAGAAAACTAAGATCATGGCATCTGATCCCCTCACTTCATGGCAAATAGATGGGAAAACCATGGAAACAGTGCAGATTTTATTTTGGGGGGCTCCAAAATCACTGCAGATGGTGATTGCAGTCATGAAATGAAAGGACGCTTGATAACTGGAAAAAGTTATGACCATCTTGGACAGCATATTAAAAAGCAGAAACATTACTTTACCAACAAAGGTCCGTCTAGTCAAAGCTATGGTTTTTCCAGGAGTCATATATGGATGTGAGAGCTGGACTATAAGGAAAGCTGAGCGCTGAAGAATTGACGGTTTTGAACTGTGGTGTTAGAGAAGACTCCCAAGAGTCCCTTGGACTGCAAGGAGATCCAACCAGTCCGTCCTAAAGGAGATCAATCCTGAATATTCCTTAGAAGGACTGATGCTGAAGATGAAACTCCAAAATTTTGGCCACCTGATGCGAAGAACTGACTCATTTGAAAAGGCCCTGATCCTGGGAAAGATTGAAGACGGGAGGAGAAGGGCACGACAGAGGATAAAATGGTTGGATGGCACCATCGACTCAATGGACATGAGTTTGAGTAAACTCTGGGAGTTGGTGATGGACAGAGAGGCCTGAAGTGTTGTGGTCCACGGTGTTGCAAAGAGTTGGACATGCCTGAGTGACAGAACTAAACTGAACTGATCTAAAGGATCACTTCAAATTTCCCACCCCATGATGTATTCTAACATCTCTGCAGCTTTGCCTTTACAATAATGTCATCAATGGGATCATACTGGATTCTTTCACTTAGCCATATGCATCTAACATTTATCCCTGTTATTCAAGGGTTCATGTTTCACTCCTGTCAACTGTTGAGTATTATTCCTTTGCATGTGTATAGGAGGAAAAACAATTTCCCCTCTCTCCTTTTGGTTCTTGGTTGAGCCTTCCTTCTCCAAAATTAAAGCCAAATTATCAGGAAAGAAACAGAAGTTTTATAACATGTATACCTCTTGCATACAGGGGAGATGACAAGGAAACTGAGTCACTTTCTGCTGTGACCAAAGCCATCACTTTAAATACTGTCTTCAGCTAAAAATATGTGAAAGACCTTGGGGGAAAGAGGGAGGCCAGTTACGGCAGGTTATCATGGAAAACACAGTAAACAAGCATATGATTCTTTGCATATTTATGTCGGGACCTCTTCATTGATAAGAGTTCCTTGAGATGTAACTATCCTATTTCAGGTGCAAAGAGGGACGGCCCCTTACACACAGAGACTTCCCTAATAAACGTAAATGTAACTCACAAGAGGGCAAACTCGGGCTCCCCTGGTGTTCTACTGGTTAAGGATCTGCCTGCTAATGCATGGGACAGGGTTTGATTCTTGGTCCAGGAGTATCTCACATGCCTCAAATCAGCTAAACTCACCCACCACAACTACCGAGCCAGCGCTCTAGAGCCTGGGAGTCACAACTACGAAACACATGCACCGCAACTACTGAAGCCTGCACACCTCGGCCCCATGCTCTGCAACAAGAGCGGCCCCCACTCACCAAAACTGGAGAAAGCCCCCTCGAAGCAATGAAGAGCCAGCACAGTCAAATATAAATGAATAAATCTTAAAATAAAAAAGGGCAACTTCTACTCAGCTTTTCTTTCTTTTCTTTTTTTTTTTTTTTANACACTCAAGGATTCTATATGCCCACAACCAGTACAATCACACGTGCCTCTAAGGGGGAGAGTCTAACTCTGTCTGGGCAAAGGTGTGCCCAGCTCCCAGCCTGTCTCTTATACACATCTTACTCAGCTTTTCTTTCTTTTCTTTTTTTTTTTTTTAATTTTACTGAATTAAACAGAGCAAAATAACCCTATGTCAAAGAGACATATCTTAGGGCTGCATGTTCTGCTCCGCTTGATATCAATGTAGCCCAATTTACCTACACATTCATCTACTGAGGATATCATGATTTCTTAAAATTTACAGTCATTATGAACAGAACTGCTATGCATAATTGCATCCTTGTTTGCATTTGAACATAGATTTTCGAGCAGTTGCCTAGATACTGAAAGTACGATTGTCAGATCCCAAGGTGAGACTTATTTAGCTTTGGGGAAAACTGCCAAACTGCCTCAGAACGCATTCCACCAGCAATGAGGGATAGTTCCTATTGTTGTTCATCCTCCAGTGATTGGTTTTATCATATATTTGTAGTTTAGCAGTCCTAATAGTTGTAGTGTGATGTATCATGATTTTAATCTGTAATTCCTCATGATACATGATGTTGAACCTACATATTATTAACAACTAAGGAAATTCTGATTTGTGCTGCAAAGTGAGTAAAATTTGAAGTCACTATGCTCAGTGAACAAGCCAGACACTAAAGGACACTCTATTATTCCATTATGAAGTGTCCATGTAAGTTTACTGCAAAGACAAAGTAGAGTAAGCGTTCCAGTGGCTGAGGGGAGTTAGACCTGTTGGTCTTGGACAAGGGCCAATGACCGTGTATGATGGTGGTGGTGGTGGTGGTAGACACTCCATCGTATTTGACTCTCTGTGAACTCATGGACTGTCCATGAAACTCTCAAGGCAAGAAACTGGAGTGGGTTGCAATTCCCTTCTCCATGGGATGAGCCTCTGGCAAATCTCCAGCTTCACCTGGCAGAACTCTATGCCAGATTCCATTGCCCCAGTTGAGTTCAGTTCAGTTCCTCAGTTGTGTCCGACTCTTCCCTCTCTAAATGAACCTGGACTACCCCCGAGAGATAGGACATAGCCAGTAGAAACACCTTCTCACACAATTTTCCTGCTCAGCACCTCCAGCTATTTCTACAGTCTTGGTCTGTCTCCTTTGGGTCTGAGAGCTCAAGGCTTCTTAGAAGTGAAGTATTCTCCTTCTCAGTAAATGGAACCTGGCACACAGCCCCGTGAATCATCCTGCCAGCCAAGGACATCCACTCTTCTTACTGAAGAGCCATGTGTCATATGTGTCCTACAGAAGTTCTCAAATTAACAACAGTAATGCCAATGAGAAGACCTAGGGTCAGGGAGGGCTGAGCGTTAGTGAAATTATCACCAGATTCACCAGACTACCAGTTGCTAATGTGAGTGGCAGCAACTTTCCACTGGCCTGACAGTTTGGTGGTCATTTTCTCAACCTGGAGACAAGATACCTGGGGGACACCTTGGTAACAATATGATCAGTGGGTAGTGAGAGGGAAAAGTGGAAATGGACAGAAGGTGGATCCGGCAGCGAGAGCTGACTCCCTGGGTTGATGCAGTTGGCTTAGAATTGTAAATGGAACTGTGTAGTGGTGAGGTTATTTAATCTTAGACCAAGCCTTTGAACTTCACATGCTCTTGAATTTTTACTTACTTTGCCCTCACTAAGGTTTCTTGACTTCCCCCGAATTTCAGAAGGTTATGGAATATGGGAAAGAAGGCAGTGAGTGATCAAAGAGAATATAATCCTAGTTCTAAACTATAAGAGTCTAGCATATTGGCAGTTAAGAAAAGATGTCCCTCTTCCAAGAATTTAGTTCTGTAAATACTTTTCAGAAGTCAGAAGCCTTTCAGAGATTGAATTTAGCTGACAAAATATCCATTGCCTCTTCCATACTGCATAGCAGACCCTCTTTAATCTCTAAAATCTAAATTAACGAGGACATCTGCTTCTAGCAAATGCAGTCAGTGTTGTCCTGCCACCACCAACATGCAATCTTAAAACCAAAGGTAGAAAAAGAAGAGGAAAAAAGGACAACACAGTACAGCTTCAAGAAATCAGAACCCTTCTCAACTCTTTCCAGCCCCATTCTGCCTCCACCGATGTGTCTCGATCTTCTGTCATAATTAAACTGCATATATGCGCATGTGCTTAGTCGCTTCGGTCATGTCTGATGCTGTGTGACCCGATGGACCGGGCTTCTCTGTCCATGGATTCTCCAGGCAAGAATATCAGAGTGAGTTGCCATGCCTTCCTCCAGAGGATCTTNTCATTCTGCCTCCACTGATGTGTCTCGATCTTCTGTCATAATTAAACTGCATATATGCGCATGTGCTTAGTCGCTTCAGTCATGTCTGATGCTGTGTGACCTGATGGACCGGGATTCTCTGTCCATGGATTCTCCAGGCAAGAATATCAGAGTGAGTTGCCATGCCTTCCTCCAGAGGATCTTTCCGACCCAGGGATCAAACCTGAGTCTCTTATGTCTCCTATATTGGAAGGTGGGTTCTTTACCACTAGAGTCACCTGGGAAGCCCCAGCTCAAATACACTTAACAGGAAATACATTTAACAGTCCTGTTTGTTCTGTCACCAATCAAAACCCACCAAGATTTGGTCAGAACCAAAAAAAAAAAAAAAAAAAAAACAATGAAAATTTCTTGAAGACAAACTACACTCAAGGATTCTATATGCCCACAACCAGTACAATCACACGTGCCTCTAAGGGGGAGAGTCTAACTCTGTCTGGGCAAAGGTGTGCCCAGCTCCCAGCCTGACAGTCATTAGGTCACTTTGACTTGGCTTCCATTCTAGGCCAAAGCTGCCCATGCAGTGTAAAGTGGATTACAAATTCAAGTTCCATATAAAACCTTAAGTTTTCTAGTAGTCACATTTAAAAAGCAAAAAGAAGCTGAATTTTTTTTTTTTTAATTTTTACTTTACAATATTGTATTGGTTTTGCCATACATCAACATGAATCCGCCACGGGTATACACGTGTTCCCCATCCTGAACCCACCTCCCTCCTCCCTCCCCATATCATCCCTCTGGGTCGTCCCAGTGCACCAGCCCCAAGCATCCAGTATCATGCATCGAACCTGGACTGGTGATTCATTTCATATGTGATTTATACATATTTCAATGCCATTCTCCAAAATCATCCCACTCTCTACCTCTCCCACAGAGTCCAAAAGACTGTTCTATACATCTGTGTCTCTTTTGCTGTCTCACATACAGGGTTATTGTTACCATCTTTCTAAATTCCATATATATGTATTAGTATACTGCATTGGTGTTTTTCTTTCTGGCTTACTTCACTCTGTATAATAGGCTCCAGTTTCATCCACCTCATTAGAATGGATTCAAGTGTATTCTTTTTAATGGCTGAGTAATACTCCATTATGTATATGTATCACAGCTTTCTTATCCATTCATCTGCTGATGGACATCTAGGTTGTTTCCATGTCCTGGCTATTATAAACAGTGCTGCGATGAACATTGGGGTACACATGTCTCTTTTGATTCTGGTTTCCTCAGTGTGTATGCCCAGCAGACAAAATTCAGCATCCATTTATGACAAAAACTCTCCAGAAAGCAGGAATAGAAGGAACATACCTCAAAATAATAAAAGCTGTGTATGACGAACCTGCAGCAAACATTATCCTCAATGGTGAAAAATTGAAAGCATTTCCCCTAAAGTCAGGAACAAGACAAGGGTGCCCACTTTCACCATTACTATTCAACATAGTTTTGGAAGTTTTGGCCACAGCAATCAGAGCAGAAAAAGAAATAAAAGGAATCCAAATGGGAAAAGAAGAAGTAAAACTCTCACTGTTTGCAGATGACATGATCCTCTACATAGAAAACCTTAAAGACTCCACCAGAAAATTACTAGCGCTAATAGTAAAGTTGCAGGATATAAAATCAACACACAGAAATCCCTTGCATTCCTATACACTAATAGTGAGAAAATAGAAAGAGAAATTAAGGAAACAATTCCATTCACCATTGCAACGAAAAGAATAAAATACTTAAGAATATATCTACCTGAAGAAGCTGAAATTAATTTTCAGATTATATTTTAATCTAGTATACAAATTATTATCATTTCAATATGTGATCCACTGCTACTGCTACTGCTGCTTCTGCTAAGTAGCTTCAGTCGTGTCCGACTCTGTACAACCCTATAGATGGTTGCCCACCAGGCTCCCCCGTCCCTGGGATTCTCCAGGCGAGAGCACTGGAGTGAGTTGTTATTTCCTTCTCCAATGCATGAAATTGAAAAGTGAAAGTGAAGTCTCTCAGTCATGTCCAACTCTTAGCAACCCCATGGGCTGCAGCCTATCAGGCTCCTCCATCCATGGCATTTTCCAGGCAAGAGTACTGGAGTGTGTTGCCATTTCCTTCTCCTCAATATGTGATTAGTATCTCACAACTCATAGGTAGCATGCAGATAAAGCTGTCCTTATTTTTATGATTAAATATGTTCCTTTCAAAGACAAAGTGCTACTCCTGGGATGAAAGGTGGAAATTGGAACTCGTTTTCCTTGGGAGTGAGCCTGTCACTAACACCCATCACAAGCTCTATGTATCAATAATAACATGTATCAATAATCAATAATTAATAACTGTGATCCAAAGCCTCTAATGAATGAAAGCCCAGAGCTTCATAGGAGAATGAAAGGTTTAGAGATGAGCTAACATCCACCCTGATCAAAGTCTTTCAAAAACTGCAGTTGGGGGACACTCCCAAACTCATTCTGTGAGGCCACCATCACCGTGATACCAAAGCCAACAGAAATACCACACAGAAAAGAAAATAACAAGACAGTATCACTGATGAACATAGATGCAAGAATCTTAAACAAAACACCAGAAGAAAAAACAAAACAATGCTACATTAGAAGGATCATACACCAAGTTCGTTTTTTGGGTTTTAGTTCTAAAAGGTCTTATAGGTCTTCATAGAATTATTCAACTTCAGCTTCTTCAGCGTTACTGTTTGGGGCATAGACTTGGATTACTGTGATATTGAATGGTTTGCCTTGGAAACGAACAGAGATCATTCTGTCATTTTTGAGATTGCATCCAAGTACTGCATTTCAGACTCTTTTGTTGACCTTGATGGCTACTCCATTTCTTCTGAGGGATTCCTGCCCACAGTAGTAAAGTCCCTTGGACTGCAAGGAGATCCAACCAGTCCATTCTGAAGGAGATCGGCCCTGGGATTTCTTTGGAAGGAATGATGCTAAAGCTGAAACTCTAGTACTTTGGCCACCTCATGCGAAGAGTTGACTCATTGGAAAAGACTCTGACCCTGGAAGGGATTGGCCGCAGGAGGAGAAGGGGACGACCGAGGACGAGATGGCTGGATGGCATCATTGACTTGATGGGCATGAGTCTGAGTCAACTCCAGGAGCTGGTGATGGACAGGGAGGCCAGGCGTGCTGCGATTCATGGGGTTGCAAAGAGTCGGACACGCCTGAGTGACTGAACTGAACTGACATCAAGTTCNCCTGGAAGGGATTGGCCGCAGGAGGAGAAGGGGACGACCGAGGACGAGATGGCTGGATGGCATCATTGACTTGATGGGCATGAGTCTGAGTCAACTCCAGGAGCTGGTGATGGACAGGGAGGCCAGGCGTGCTGCGATTCATGGGGTTGCAAAGAGTCGGACACGCCTGAGTGACTGAACTGAACTGACATCAAGTTCAAGTGGAATTTATCCCAAGGGTGTGAAAATTTTTTCCTATATGCAAACCAAACAATATGAGACACTATATTAACAAATTGAAAGATAAAATCATATGATAATCTTAAAAGATGCAGAAAAATCTTTTTGACAAAATTAAATACCAATTTATGATAAAAAAGAAAAAAAATAACTCTCCAGAAAATGGGCATAGAAAGAGCCTACCTCAACATTATAAAGGTCATATGTGACAATCTCACAGCAAACATTATTCTTGATGGTTAAAACCTGAAAGTATTTCCTCTAAGATGAAAAACCAGACAATGGGGCCCACTTTCACTGCTATTATACAATATAGTTTTCTAAGTCATAGCCAGAGCAATCAGACAAGAAAAAGAAATTAAAATAATCCAGATTATAAAACAAGAATTAAGCTCTCATATTTGCAGATGATCTGTTTCTATACTTAAAAAACCCTAAAGATAGAACCAGAGAATTACAAGAGCTAATCAGTGAATCTAGTTAAGCACAGGACACATAATTAATACACAGAAATCCCTTGCATTCCTATAAAACACCAATGAAAAATCAGAAAGAGAAGTTAAGAAAACAATACCATTCACAATTGCAAGAAGAATAAAATATCTTGGAATAAACCTACCTTAAACAGAGTACATCATGAGAAATACTGGACTGGAAGAAACATAAGCTGGAATCAAGATTGCCGGGAGAAAT